>JAQQBR010000002.1:9133913-9148143 GCA_030347285.1 Microctonus hyperodae
CATTTATTAGAGGAGGAAAAGAAAATATTTTTGAGATATTTTTGTTGATTTTGTTTTAATAATTTTTTTTACTGGGGAAATTTATTAAAATGTTTTTTAATATGATATTATTTGATTTTATTATTTATTAATTTTTGAATATTAATTTTGTTAACCTTGAATTTGAAAAATAAATGGATTAAGCAAAGTCAAGATGTGCTTTTATTTTTATTGAATATTGAATTTAATATTAATGTGTGCAATGGTAATAATAAATAATTGCCCACTTGTTTTATTTTATTTTTCTACTGAAAGTTGAACATGAATACGACTAATGTGTAGATATAAATACATTGCATACGGAAGTTTGTTATTGATTTAACAGTAAATTTTATTATACTGTTGTTAGAGGTTCATTGACATATTATATTGTTAAACATATCTGCCAATCGTTCTAGATTTCATTTATTTTTTGTGAGAAATAAATCATGGGTAATAAAAAAGAATCAATTTTGTAATTGTGTTATATGTGGTAGATGTTTTGTATAAAGACATGGACGATGATGAAGGGAAAAATAGTTCAAATAAAACAAACGAAACAATGGAGATAATTATTAGCAAAAACGATAAAAATTTATTAAATCAAAATGAATCAATTGTTAATGAAACAATTATGGGCAATTCACTTCCTTACGTAAGTTAAAAATTAGTGTTTGAATTAATGTGAATAAGATAAATTAATTTTAATTTTAATAAATAAAAGATTCCTGTTTATACTCGTCTGATGACGTACAATTTGGCGCCAATTGAAAGACCGCAAACCCCACCAGTGATAAAAAAATTGCGTTTGGAATCGAGGTAATTTTATAAATAAATCTAAATAAATTATTCGTTGACAATATTATTTAAATGAATAATAGTAATTATTTTATTTAGGAAAAATTGCCGAGAGTCAAGAACATCAAAATAATTGAATAAACAGATAAAATAATAGAGAAAAAATGGATCCTAACCTCAAAATTTTCTTTGAAAAATTTATACAAAAGAAACTTAACATCATATTATTTATATACAATAATTGATCTTATTAATACAAAATTTATGTAATTTATTTGGTAAAGTAATTAACAATTATTATATTTTTATTTTTTAAATAATTAAAATCAATAAATCATAAAGATAGTTGATGGCGCCACTGTACAAGTGTATACTTTTCTCCTTCTTCTTTACTGTCTCTTTTTTGTTAATTGCTGCTGCAATGACACGAGTTTATGACGTGACATCAATTCATTTGTTGTAATTGTCAAATGAATGATGTGTATTTATTTATTAATCTGTGCATAAATGTAATTTTACAAAGGAAGTTTTTTTTTACCAGTTACGACTGGTAAAAAAAAATCACAATGAAGGGACTCAACGAATTTATTGGAATTTTAATAGTACTGCAATATTTATACGGTATTTGCACTACTGATTTATTAATTAATGTCAAAAATCAAGTAAGTACACAATAAACATTAACAATACACCATAATATTATTTAACCCATCAAAAATACATCAAATAAAACAACAAAAATTTTCTAAAATAATTTCAATAATTCAAACGAGAAATTTTACATTTAAAAAAAAAACTAACCTCAATCTACTATTAACAATTGTTATTTATTATAACCCCTTGTTGATACACTGTAATGTTTATTTGTTTAATGATTAATATCTCATTAATTTTATTATTTTAGGGTGGCGATATATTTTCAGAAACAATTACTTCAAATGTTTCTGAGGATATAATTACATTGGAATTCCAAAGGTCAGATGGAACATTAGTGACTCAGCTGATTGACTTCAGAAATGTATATATTTATTATTAATTATTGAAACATAAGAATAATATAATATTTAAATTGGTTAATCTAATTGAATAATTAAACGAATAATAATTAATTTTATTATTGCAGAAAGTTCAAGTGATTAAAGTTCTTGTATTGGGCGAGGAGGAACGTGGCCAACATCAATATCAAGTGATGTGCTTTGTAAATTATTATTACAAAATGGATTTTATATCATCTGATGCAATGTCAAAATTACGACAAAAAAATCCGGGAACTATAAGAATAGCTGAAGAGGATAGAGGCTATACAAATTATACAATGGATTTATTTTTAGATGCAACAAAATCAAAATTAATATCAAAGCATATTGTTACATTTTGTAATGAAGCAGCTGACTCAACGTACACAAGAAATGATGATATCAAACAATGGATACAGAGATTGGGCATTTCTGAATCATTATTAATGACTGCTGTACATAATTTTACTTCGATATCCGTAAGACATCCAGAAATAAATAATACAACGAGGTCGATATCAGTAACAAAATGCGCAGACACATCGAATTTATGGGCATCATGCTCTTGTGCACTTGAACTTTGTATTGGATGGTATCCATGTGGATTAAAATTTTGTAAAGGTAAGAGTGATGGAAAAAAAATACCCTCCACATATAAATGCGGAATAAAAACTTGTAAAAAATATTTCATATTTTCCTATTATTCAAAAATGAAAAAAAATTGTCTGTGGGATGAATGACATTATCGAATGAATTTATAAAATATTCAATTATTCATGTGAGTAATAAATGGCAAGCTTCCTCCATACGTACATATATGATAAATATATATAGATGAATTCATATTCATGATGCATTTAATCAACAATGCCAATAATTAATGCAAAAAAAAAATACGTATATTATTTTGACATAAATATTGATCATTTTATTGTTTTTTTGATTTCTTGAAATTTATTTTGAAATATTATTCCTAATTTTGGAGAAATTGATGACAGATTCACGAGCCATATCAATAATGTTTTTTAATATTAAATTTAATGTTATAAAATTAGTCCACGTGGAATGAGAAAATGATGCCTTTGTTTGTTTACAGTAATTTTTTTACTCTATAAATAATTAATAATGGGAAAATTTCTATTCCGTAAAAAAAAAAAAAGAAACATTCCGAATTATCCTGACAATTTGTTAGAACATTTTAATGAGTAACATAAAATACTTGAGTAAATTTAACATTCCGAAAATAATTCAAAATTTGAATTAAATTTTGGTGTATTTCGATGCTATTAATCGTGGAACTAATTTTACTCTTCATACTCAAATGTGATTTACATTGATAAATAATTTATTAATTTATTTGTATATAAATAATTGAAATAGTTTTGAGTTGATTCTCTTGATGCACACTTAGTGCTGATTTTGGTGCTAATATATTATTAATTTCATTTTACTTTTACCATTATCAATATTTAATTGATAAGAATAAAATGCGTTTAGAAAATCTTTAAAAATACAAATTTTTTTGCAAAAAAAAAAAAAATAAACATTTGTAAAAGACTGTGTAAAATCTGTCCATTTAATAACGCAACATAATTGCAAGAAAATGTAATAATAATTATCTCAATGTAATTGAATTAATCAAATCGAAAGTTAGATCATCAAAATACGTACGTCAATTTTATTATTAAAATATAATCGACAATTCATCTCGATTAAATTTTTTCTGTACTCAATTGTCTACGTGCAAATAATTCTTGTGTAAAATAGACATCAGCGATCGTTTAATCAACACAATTGTATAATATATAAGTCAATAAGTCATAAGATCATCTCTCAATGTCAAAATGACAAAAAAAAAAATTCTCAAAGCGAATTAAAGTCGATTTCTGTTAATAAAAAAGCAATATACATGAGATTGTAAATATAAATTTGTAAATAGCTATATGACAATGCGAATAATTTGCAGGGAAAATAAATATTTATACCTATATATATACACATACATATATATGAATATAAATATATAGAAAGAATTCAGATCGAGATAATTATTAGTGTATAATAAATTTATCAATCCTATTATTGTGCTCTCTTTTAAATAGTTTCATTTTTTTTTTCAACAATGAAACGATACAAAAAGAAAATTACCAAACTGTAATTTATTATTGTTATTATTATTAAAAATGGAGAACGTAAAAAATTTTTTTTGCGTCTCTTGAATAAGCTGCGAACAAAAAAAAAATAATATACAACTATTATAAATATTAAATGTAATACGTATATATGACTTTTTTGCTTTACATATATATAATATTGTAACTTATATACATATTTTTTTATATACAAATTTAATAAAAATAATAATTGACACAATACATCATTTTTTTTTATCGTGGAAATATCATATTTATTTTTTTCTTTTTTTTTCTTTTTTTTTTTATTATAGATACATTGTAAATTTTATTACTGCATGCCATGTGATTATTTATCAAGTTAAGTGAAACTAAATAAATTGCTTACAATGTCCCGTTTTTTTTTTTTTTATTTAAATATGAAAACGTTTGTTTCATTTTTTTTCTTTATTAATTTTATTAAAATTTTTTTTTTTTATATTATTACTATAAGTATTTTTTATTTGGGCATTTAAATTATTTTTTCAATGCTAATAATAATTTAATTTCCTTTTTTTGTGCACATAATAATGGAAGACTCAAATACTCTTAATAATAATTAGTGTTTGTCTTTTTTCGTTTAATTTAAATGCAACAAATGAAAATTTTTGCTTATAATTTTTTTTTTTTTAGTAACACAACAGCGCTCATTTAAAAAATGCCCATTCGAGCTATTTGCTTATGTATTTACAAACAATCACTAATAGTTAACGTGAAAAATAAAAAGAAATTATCGATAAATGTTCTCGAATTAATAAGAAAATAAAAATCACTTCATTTCACATAAAATTATAACTAAACAAAATTTTCGGAGCTACAATTATAAAATATATTTATATAACATAAAATAAATAGTACGGCTATGCGTGATTGTTTATGTAATTGTCCAATATAAAAAAAATAATAATAAAATAATAATTTCATGTCTCTATTATTTTTTTTTTTGCTTCTGCACTCTCAATTAGGAAATTAACGCGTGAGAAATGCACAATTATGTGAATTGGCGACTTTCTCTTAAGTACTTCTAGACACTCACATACAATAAAAACAAAATAATTTAGCACTTCCTCTGCAAAATTTGCACTTATTTTGTAAGCAACACGATTTTATAACTATTTTATCTACCTTTATTTCCGCCAACTTTAATCTTTATAATTCTAAAATAAAATATCTCTATTTTGCAAACGAGATCAAAAAATTCAAGTTCTCAAATCAACAAGAGTAAAGAAAAAAAAAAAATTATCTTCACTAAAACTATTTTATTTATCACCTATATAATATAAAAACGAACATTTCATTTTTTCTACATCATGGGAATATCTAGGTAGCAACTTTACACACAGGAAATTAGCGTTTCCTGGAGATACCACAAAATTCCATCGCGGTGAGAGATCAAAGATAAACTAGAACTGCGCAACATTCAGTGTGCACCTTCTCTTTGAACCTCGTTTTGTCTGCATATAAAACCTTGTCATTTCCGCTCGTCGTAATAGAATTTTACGAGCCACTAACTGCTGTAGCAGGTCTTACGAACATCAGCGAGGATAACACTGAAGTCATCGTCACCTTTAGAAACTTGCTCCATACTTGAATTATGTTGTTGTTGTTGCTGCTGTTGTTGCGATGACGGTGGCTGCTGCTGTTGTTGCTGCTGATGTGATTGCTGTTGACATTGTTGCTGCGACTGCTGTTCCTGATACTTCACCATATCAATATTATGATGATACTGTTCAATAGAATGTCCAATACACTGATTATCTTTATTATGTTGATCATCAACGATACATTGATTATTTGATAAATCAAGTTGCGTTTGTTGGGGCGTATAATAACGTAAATCACTTGCGTAATTATGATTACTGTCTAAAATATTTTGTGCTGTCATGCTTGAGTGTGCAATCGATGATGGATGAGTGTATTTGTAATATTTTTCAAATTGCAATGATTGCTCTTGATCTTCATCGTTTAATGTAGAATCCAAAGAACTAAGAACATGTTGTTGTTGTTGTTGCTGCTGCTGCTGCTGCTGCTGCTGTTGATTAGTTCCAGTGTCTGGTTGATATTCTTGATGATGTGACATCTGATATCTGTGCGAGACAGCTGAAATAATTTTTATAGAAAAAGAAATATAATTATTAATTAATTGAAAACAAAATTTATATAATTTTTTTTTTCTTTTCTTAAATATGTCAGGGGATTTTTTAAAAATTTAATATATGATAATGACGAAATATAATCTTACCTGAGCATTGTTCATTAGCGTTTCTCATTCCAATATTCTGTTGCCTATTTGCGCATTGTACTTGATGACTATAATTTGTTTCCACATTGGATTGTAACGAATAATTTGTTGTTTTTGATGATTGTGGACTGGTATAATGCAATGTTTGATCGTGTGGTGATGCAACTGGCGGATAAAATGTTCCGGTAACTGAACCAACATTGTCAAAACCTGAACGTAATTTATTACACGACACCATCATGCCATTTGCAATACCAACAGCGGCAATGCTCGTTGTTTGTCGTTCGAAATTCAAATAGCTTACCTATAAATTAAAATGAAATATATAAATATTATTCATTGATGAATAAATTTATTAACATTAAATATTCAATATTTAGCAATGCATTAATATATAAAAGGTGAAAGAAAGTAACGGGAGAAAATTCGATGAATTGATGAAATTGTGTGTCATGATAAATTTATAACTGAAATATTATAAATGACTCACCGATTTCTTATAGGTCAAAGTGTCCGTATAACTGCCAGTATTCTGACATGAGGATATATTTGTGCCCCCGGCATGTCCAGCATGCAACTGATTGTCCGTATTCATGTAGGAGTAACGTTTATTCTGTTCAACCATCTCGCTATGTTGTTTCGATGTACCTTCCATAAGTTCTCTCTCTGGATCCGGATTCTGTGAGGATTGTAGGTGCGTTCCATCACCTGTAAGTCATATTTTAACTGTAATCCAATATACATCAGCTGACATTCAATTTTGTTACATTAAAAAATAATATTTATTTCATTCTGCATTCGTCTATTATTTTTATTTTATTTTATTTACATATCCTTTCATTTTCATTTAAGGTTTAAATGAAAAATTAATTGAAGAGACATTAAAGATAAATTACCATCAGGTTCAGGACTTGCAACAGGCGATATGTCAGGTGTATGAATAATCGGTGTGTAAGGACTACCGTACAATGAATTATTCTCCGATTTATAATCCTGCATATTTTGTTGTTGCTGCTGTTGTTGATGATACAGCGATGAAATTGGAGAATGACCACCCCATGGTAATTGTGTCATTCCTTGATAGCTGTCCATCTTTGTCCTAAATAAATAGAATTATTAATTGATTAAATTAATTTTTATTTGAAATGATAATAAAAATTTTTGTTAATATGTTTAATTTGTAAATTCAACGTTGTATATTTTATTCATGTTTTTTTATTTCTTCATCGTTTAAACTTACATTGAATGATGTATTGCATTACTACCACCGGGTGTTGATCTAGCACCTACGGTATTTGTCGCTGATGGAGGTGATGATGGTGCGCCAGGAGCACGTTTTGCATGCTTCCTACGTCTTGGTCGATATTTGTAATTAGGATGCTCTTGCATATGAATCACTCTTAATCTTTCTGCCTCTTCAACGTATGGTCGTCTATCCTGTGGTGTTAATCCTCGCCATTTTTTTCCTATACGACCAAAAAAAAATATAAGTAAATAAATGAATGAAATATAAATTTTACAATACAATACAATCAATTTTGAAAAATAAATTAAACACTCAATTTAAAAAAATAAATAAATTATTCAATTTTTAAAAATAAATTAAATACTCAATTTTAAGAAATAAATTAACTAGTCAATTTTAAAAAATAAATAAATCACGTAATTCAAAAAAATAAATTAATTATTCAATTTTTAAAAATAAATAAATTACCCAATTTTAAAAAATAAATAAATTACTCATTTTTCAAAAATAAATTAATTATTCAATTTTAAGAAATAAATCAAATACTCAATTTTAAAAAATAAATAAATCACTTAATTTTAAAAAATAAATAAATTACTTATATTTAAAAAATAAATAAATTTCTCAATTTAAAAAAAATAATTAATTACTCAATTTTAAAAAACAAATTAATTACTTAAATATTATTAATCAAAATCTTACCAAATAATTTCTACAATTTGTTAGCATGAAAAAAATTCAACATTTAAATAATTTAATTTATCCAATTCAAATATAAAAGTAGACCACACATGTATATGAATAACAAAATAAAAATATAAATTTCCATTGAGGTTACATAGAATATTTTATATTTATATCATATACAATATTATATTCATATATATGTATATATTAATATTACCCAGGGCATCAAATAATATTCTATGGCACCGAGTGTACGTATTTATACATACATGTTGTTGTACTTGGGGATATAAGCACATGGGCGCATATGGGGGCGTAGATATGGGTGCGCCAACGGTGCCTTTAGCCTCAGCTACATAACCCACCAACGAACCATTATTTCATATTTCACTTTGTGTATATATTCCACAGTCTGGTGGAGATCCACACGGGCCTGTGTATACGATTTTATATTGCATGTGAAAAGAAGAACAGAAGGTGAATGAAAAAATAAAAAGACCAACCGTATAAGATAAACACAAAACCAGTCCACCTACAATCATTTTGTTATAATTTCTTTTCTCAAATATTTTTCCCCCTTTTTAATTTTATCACTGTGACAATTATTCATTCCCATTCCAATAAAAGAAAATATACATAAACATATATGTATATCAAAGAATATTAATTAACAGAGATGAAATTAAATATAAAATTAATAATAAAAATCTTTGGGAATAAGAAAAGAATTTTTGTAGAGATGTAATTTGATATTTAGTGAGAAATGAATGAATAAATTAATTTTTCTTTTTTCGAATGATGAAAGCACATGTGAGAGTAGGATAAGCTTGAAGGGATAACTCTCCTGGAACTCTCTGATTCATCGTCACACCCGCGCACCTACGTCCCACCATCGTTGATGTCCTCGTTAGGTATTCTAATGCACATGAGCGCGCGCTCCTTTTTATCTCTCTCGTCATCAATTTCTCCCAACATATAAAGTATATGTATAAGTATAAATAAGTATATGTACCTACATATAAATATACATAAATTTGTACATAGTCGTCAGTGATGTGCGACAATTTTCGTGCCATTCGGAGCGTAAAGAGGGCAGAGGTCGCGATTGTAAAAGAAAATTACTTGCGTGTTGTATCATTGTGACCTATGCGAACAATAAAAAAATCTATTCAAAAAAAAAATAACGTTTCATTTTCATAACATATCATACAAATCTTTTCAAATAAAAAAAAAGTATATAAATAAAAATATATTTATATAAATAATTTAATAGAATAATTTTTTTTTTTCGAATTCCAAAGAGTAAATATATTCCTGCGAATATTGTTAATTAATTTTGTTCACAAAGCAATAATTATTTTCACTACATGATTTCAAATTCGCCCACTAGATTGCGAAATATTTAAGATAACAAAAGTGATCATATTATTAAAAAAAAATAATAAATAAAAAATAAAAATTACTAAAAATTTTATCTGTTTAAATTCAACAACATTAATTTCCGATTTACCTAATAAAATTTTCTTATTTATTTATTTTTCATCTAAGTAATGTTGCTATATATTTATTGAGTGTGTAATGGTGTGGCTTGATGATAGTATATTTTTCTTGAAATACCAGGTGCTACCGTGTGTATAGAATAGTTCAAGTATAAGTAGTCGTCACGCGAACATGTCTCCCGAAGACATTTCCCTTCGCGTATGTAGTGTCGAAGGTCACGTGTGCTATGTAAAATTTTTATTCTTTCTCCCACACATAAATATATATATAAGTACATAGCCACATAAATAAACACAATTATTTATCCACATATGTATAAATAAAATATATGTCGTGGCATTTTCAGTGGAAATCTTGTCGAGACGTGTTTTCATTATTATTTTATTCAGAAATAAACACAGGACGAAATAAAAAATAAAATAAATAAATAAATAAATGTATAAGAGTGAAGAGTTTATGCTAATTACCATTTGTGATTAGTTAGTATTAATTTAAACAAATTATTTTCCTTCATTTGATTCAATATATAAATTGTACATTGCTGAAGAATTTCTGGCTTTCATCAAAGATGAATAGGTAAAGGAGGAAAAGAGCTGTTGGTAAGGGAAGAAATACAGATAGAGTAAGAGACATTGTGCACTGCTGACATTTTCAGAATCCCCCTGTGACGTTTTTTGAATTCCAGCAACAACGCGCGGCCTTTTGCACGCGGACTTGGAATCTTTCATTGGTCTCTTCAGCTCTTTTGCCGATAGACCCCATGAGATATACTCTTGCGCGTGATTTACAGATCGAATGTAATCCGTTGAGTTCCTGAACAACTCCCCCACAGACATACTCACGTGAACAATCGTCCACAAATCGATATACATAAATAAAAATACAAGAAAATAAAGAAAATGAATAAATAAATCTTCGTAATAATGAAAAGAAATTAAACATTTTAATTTCACTAAAATAATCCTGACATTTGATCACTCTAATCAACCTCACACCATGGGACTTGGTCATAGATATCTATATACATATACAAAATTATAGATCAGATTTCAGCGCACAAAATAAGATATTATAAGTATAAAAAAAAATAATTCAACATGAAGTTATGATTTTTACAAAATAATATAACTTTTTCAATAAAGTAAAAAATCAGAATTCAATCACTCCAATCAACCTCACAGCATAAGACTTGGTTATAAACATCTATACATACATATACAAAATTATAGATCAGATTTCAGCGCACAAATTAAGATCCAATAAATATAAAAAAAAACAATCCTGTATAGAGTTATAATTTCTACAAAACAACAGAATTTTATCGATAAAACAAAAAATCACAATGATTTTATTTGCATCGTTGATCATAGACAACAGTTTGATCGTCAGTTACAGATATAACGGTTACAATGTGCGAGAGTAAAGAAACAAAGATAAAACGAGTATTAAAAAATATTCATACATATATATACACTTATATTAAATAAAAAAAATAAAGAGAATAAACGAAGAGGGTCCGAATGTGCGCACCCCGCCCAACGTGAATCGCCCACTGTCACCATTAATAATACGTCTCCCGTCCCGTGATGTATCTCATCTTCGCGTGGCCCGTGCCTCGTCCTAGTGCACGATTTCCTCTCCCCACTATTATCCTCTCTCATCCTTCTTCTATATCTTCCCTTTATATAGGTATTATATTATATTATACATGCATCTACCTATTATATGTATGCAAGTATCTATATGCCGATGCCGCGACTCGGCGCTCCCGTCGGCGTTTGCAACGCGCGCGATATTATGGGTGTGGAACTCTTCATATACTCAAATGTATTTGTGTATATGTATATACATAGTTAAATGTCTATTGCCATTTAGATTTCAGAGGCATCGATGAAAGAGGATGAAGTAGAACACAACGAGGAAGAGGAAGAGTTCAAGAAAAAAAATTGGAAAAATAATGAATTATTTTTTTTATTATTTTCTAATTTATATTTTCATTTTTACTATAGAGTTTTAATAAATTGTTAACTATTGTGGAATATATTTACAACAATTATAGATAGATAAAAATTAAATAAATAAAGGAGAATAATTTAAAAATAATTTGATATAATAAAATTAAAAAGATTAAATATTTTATTTAATATATATTTTCAAAATTATATATTAAATAATATATATTTTTAAAAAATAGCTATTGTGAAATGTTGGCTAATGTAAAATATATTAACAACAATTATAGATAAATAAAAATTAAATAAATGAATAAAAATAATTAAAAAATAATTTAATATAATAAAATTAAAACGGACAAAATATTTTATTAAATATATATTTTCAAAAATACATATTAAATAATCTAAAAAAATAAAATATCTTTATTCAGATTATATATTTATTCATTTATTTATTTCCTATACATTGATGCGTGAAAATATATGGAGCCTACGCAAATTGTGTGGAACAAAATTTTTCAATAGACTCGTGAATGTTTCGCGCGTCAAATCATCCATGAAATTTTCTCACTAAGCGCCTTTATATGGCCTCGAAGTATCTATCCAATTTTTTCTCCCTGTCACTTATATCCATCTTTAAACATCATATAACAGAGAATACAAGAGACAGAGAAAGCAAGCAAAAGAGCCTACATTTTAAAGGCGTATATTATTTCGCTTGAGGGCTTGTCCGCGATCGACAACATGTGCCTCCACTATACACCATACACACACTCACCCATCCGTCCATCTATAACTATATAAACCAACGAACCAACTCAACCAATCTCAAACCGATTTTCCCTAAATACAATAATTCACATTCAACATAATCTCCATAGCAGTTTACATACACAAATTGTTTTTTACGCATTTAATATCTATCATACTTGAACTCTTCTCTCTTATCATCAACATTACTGTACATAAATCCACGTCACAGTCTTCGTCGTCGTCGTCGTCGTCGTCGTTCGCGTTCGCATCCTCATCTACATCGTCGTTGTCGTCACTGTTCTAGGTGGGTCCACTGAAACAACGATTGTACATACGTATAGACGTTGTGTGTCGGTGAAGTTAGGGTGCGGCCCAGACTTGGAGCGACTCCACCTCATTACGTGGCATTCTATGCAGCGACCGCGCTTATGGCTTATTATTGCCTTTAGCTCGTCGCTCTCCAACGATCCCAACTCTTAACTCTCGCGCCAGACGCCGACTATATTCTTTTCCATCTTCTGCATCGTCTTCTATTTATCTTTATTCTTATTTCGTCTTATATGACTTGTCTTCTTCTGTATTTCTATTTATTTCTACACTTTTTCCAACCAAGTTTCCATTTTTTTTATTTATTAATCCCCTCGCATTTTTGCGGAGTATTTAATACCGGAATTATTGTCTTCATTTATGGTATTATTTATTTATATCATAATGATTTTGTTTTTTTATTTTGTTCATCGACTTTTGTTCACGAACAACTCCACCTCTTTTTTTTTTTTAACCATCCTTTATATGTACGCGCAATTATTGCTGATCTTGTCTCATGCGAGTTCGTTACTGCGTCGTCTCTTGAATTTCAGAGATTTATTTTTTGTTCCTCGATAAATATTTATTTCTCAATTTTTTTTTTAATTTCTTGATAAATATTTAAATGTGTATTTATTTTGTATCAAGTCTTCCAAGGCTTTATCTCGTCCATTGGTTGCAATATTCTCCTGCATTTAATTGCAATTTGTTATTCATATATAAAATATATTAATCGAAAAAAAAAAAATTCTATTCATGAAATTATTTATCGTTTAATCTATGAAGAACTAATAAATATAATTTTTTTTAATTTCAATATCAAATTTGTTCAGTGTGTATATATTATCTATGCATAATGTCAAACTTATTGTCATGTTGATAATTTAATGGTCGTTAAAAATTGATATATTAAAACATTTAAAATTTATTGTCATTGCGTGACTATTTATATAATTTATGTACGCACAACTTTGTATTACGATGTATTTCATAAGGATATAGGTTAAAGTACCAAGTACTAATGGAATATCATTATAAATACTATAAGAAAATATTTTTCTTTCAAATATTTTATTTTTTGTCAAGTCAAACGACCGTTGATAATAACACACACGTGTAGGGATTAATTCATGTGCAAAAGTTGGTGTAATAAGTTCGAAGTTCGCTCCAAATATCTGTATATATGTATGTATATATTATACATATGTATGGGTATATAGTTACAAGCCATCAGGTAATCAGAGGTACTAAAGAACGATATCGGAGCTGGCAGTTAGAGACCCCTTTTATATCTCTCTGCGCCTGTTGTTCAGCTACGTATCGTATGCAATACACGTTTGATATTATTTCCTCTCGCTGCCACATTTATCGTACATATAGTATAGCCCTCTCCCTCCCTATGAATGCGTAAGTGGTAAGTATATCAATATAAAAAAAATAATAAAAAAAATCCATTGATATCAAATATATTTATCATGAAAGAAAGAAAAAAATTGGAATAGTATAAATTAAGAAAAAAAAATTTCTAGTTGATATAT
>JAQQBR010000002.1:9161487-9174960 GCA_030347285.1 Microctonus hyperodae
TTTTTTTTTATAATTATGTATACATATATATATATTTTTTTTCGACAATGTACAATAAAGATATTTTTCATGTAACTTTCATTGGTTTCTTTTATTTTCTGTGCGTGTATGCATTTTATGTAGAGCGTGGAATACACACATACACGAAATATATAAAATATAATAATAAATAATAATTTATAAAACTTTAATAATTATTTATACTTTCAATATATTCAATCATGTATAAATAAATTAAATTAAATAAAAAAAAAAAATTTTTATTCAACGAAAAAATAATTCTCAACTTATTGATAATAAAATTTAATATTATAAATTAAATAAAAATTAAAGAGGAATAATTATTTATATTAATATTATAAATAAAATCAATGTTACGATAATTATTATACATCATCAAAACTATCGAGTTCATTCATCAAGATACAAACAAGATTATTCAGCAGCATTTAATTTTTATATTATTTAATGCTTTTTTTTTTCTTTTTCTCTCGGCACTTATTCACTCAAATAATTTATTGTCGTTAAATTATTTACTGTATTTTTTTTTTCTTCTTCTTTATTTATTTTATCATGTAAATATACTATCAGTATTATTGTTCGAACAGCATCAGCACTTAGCTTATAAATATCTATTTTATTTATTCTTTCATTTTTGTTTTTAAATTTCATATTATTTTTTATTCGCAATAAATATAATCAAAGATATTTTTTTTCTCACCCTGCCACACACATATGGATTTCGGCGTTATTAATCAATTTAAATATTCAATACTATTAGGCCAGATACTACTTGAATATAACGATAATTATATTATTTAATTTTTTTTTTTTTCGTTAAGGAAAATTCAAATAATAAATTAAAGCTAACACTGCACAAAGAGATTATTATCACTGGCCCGCAAATAAATATTTATTTATTTGTTTAATAAATTAAATTAATAAAATAACTATTGTTATGGGAATAAAAATTATTTACAGTTTCAGGTTTTATGTAAAACCGTTGCTGTAATATTTTTGTTTATACATTTTTTCCCTCATTTAATTATTTTGTTTTTTTGCCTCTTCAATTTTTTCAAGCATTAACACGATAATACTTTCAATTATTCATATAACAATGTATTGCCATTTTTTTATACAACCGGTTTTTTTTACATATACTTAACATGATAAACCAATTAATACCGGTGGAGAAATTAATTTCTGTTTATTATGTATATGTATATTTAATTCAATGATGTATATATTTTTAATATAATTATATATATTATGTATAATTTTTTTTTTGCTTTAGTTTATATTGTTTGTAATATTTCAATACTCATCTCAAAAAGGTCTCACGTATATTGACTAATTTCTCATGAATCTCATAATGAGCAACAAAAATTAAAATTTTGGAATTTATTTTTATAAATTAATGTGTTTGAACAAATTAATTTTTAAATTTATTTTTTTTTATTTATTCTGTTGCTTTTGTTTCTGAATGTTTTTATGAACTTGTTGTGTAAATGATTATTATATTGTAATTTATTTATTATTTATTTTTTTCATCTTTTCTAAAAGGAATTTAATTTCGAATAATTCGTTACTATTTTTTTCAGTACGTTCAAGTGTGATATTTATCACTTATTACGAAATATACATTTTGAATATGTTTTTTTTTTGTTATTTGATTTTTATAGCAAAGAATAATTAATTAATTAATTCGCTATAAATAAATACGAATTCGAATTGACTCGTATTTAAACTGAATTTTTTTTTTTTTCAGTTTACTTTCATATGTTATTATTTTTTTGTTAATAATTATACACAATAGTCTTTATTTATTTTTTTTTTATGTTCTATTACTTTCGTCATGTATCACTTTTTCACGAGTACTTTCATACGTTTGTATTGTCGATATATTTTGTTTTTTATTTTTGTTTAAAATTTTATTTTTCTTCTATGGAATTTTGTAAACATATCCAACAAATAAATATTGGAAAATATTATTTAATCATTCATTTTTCGGCTGTCTATTATTTTTTGTATTTTCTTTTACAATTAAATATTAATTTGTAATTTAAAAAATTTCTAATCATCTTTGAGTGTCATTATTGCTAAATTAATCAATTCGTATACCTAAAAGTATCAGCCAATCGCGCTATAAAGTCATCTTTCACATTTTTTTTCCAGATAATATATTATCCTAATATTTATTTATCATTTCTCTCTGTCAATTATTTTTTTTTTATCCCATATATTATTGTCTTAAATAAAACTCTTTAAATATTGTCAATATTATTTTTTTTTTCAATTATTTGTCAATAAATTCTGTATCAAATTTTATTGTGTCGTAATTTTTTAACACGTGCAATTAAAACAAGTGCGATATAAATATTTCTTTTTGTTTATTGTCGTGATAATTAAAATTATATAAATCGCAACAATTTTATCATTTATCATTTGTTTGTTTGTTTTTCATATTACCATTATGTATTGTTTATTGTCATTAAACTCTTAATCCAGATGTGCAATTTAATATCCATGTGCAACTTATTTTAAAAAATTGTGTTCATAGATTTTTTATACAAAAAAATAAATCCACGATACTGTTGTATAATTTAAATTTTCATTTCATCATTAATTCGTAATTTGACTTTCATTTGTTGCGTTGTAAAATTTATACTTTCATTATTTCGACTTACAGCACTATCATCTGTCCTCTTAGGTATTTACCCTACCTCCAATATCACCCCAGATTCCTTTTCCACTTCAAGCAAAATTTAATTATAATACAATTATACTTTTCTTTCATATTGTCATCATTAATGTCAATTATAATTAAAACCTACTTCTCAGCATTATTTTTACTACTTTCTGAACGACTTTAATGCATGTTTAAATCAATTACAACCCCTCCTAAAACCACATTCCAAAATTAATTAATCAACAATTTAAAAAACATTTAAAATCAATTAAATACAATAACAAAACATTATTAATTTTTTAAATCAATTTCATTTCTTTCGTATATGGAATTTAAATCCTCCACAGAATTTTTTAGACGTTAAATATTTTTAACTATCGCGATTTAAAATAAAATTAACGACAACAATCAACATTATATTAATCTTCATCATCATTCATAAATGGTATCACTCACCCTGGCAATGACGATCTATCCTTCACTCTATTGATTTTAATTATAATTACTTACGAATTTTGTGCATGTCAATAATTCCTTAATCCCACTGTTGTTGTTGCTGCATTACATCATGTGAATAATCATCAGTTGCTGGTGGTTGAACAGCAGTTTGACGAATGTCAGTAGCAAATGGATTTGTTGAATGAAATGGATTTACATTTGTTTCCGTTGATCCATAATTAATAACTGGCTGTGAATACCCACTGGTATTACGTAATTGATCATTGTCATTCCAGCCTGCATTAGCATCCAATGATGGTTGTCTCTGTGAATAAAAAGTCAAATAAATAATTATAAATATTTCTTGGATCAAAAATTTATAGATAGAAAATAAAGAAGATAATTTACAATAAATTCTGATTGCATTGTTTTGGGTGGTGGTGGAATTGGTGGTTTAGTTTGTCCTAAATCATCAAGGGGATTCCAACTTTTTTGCTCCTCCGCTGATGGATCAGCCCAAGGCTGCAATTCACCAGAGCAAAATACTGCATAAAATGTTACACCAAAAAAGTGTACACATGCTGCAATTATAAAGACATTCCTCCAGCTGTGTGCATCCTGATGAAATAAATAAATTATTAATAGTGAATAAAAATAAATGAAATATTAGTAAATGAATAAAATTATATTTTATTAATTATTTGCAGTATTTTATTCACCTTATTTTTAGTGATATTGTCGACGAAAAATGGTACAAGTAAACCAGCAATCGTTCCAATGCCATTAGACATTCCCATAAGTATACTTGCATATCTTGGCGCAATATCAAGATGATTGACATTAAAACCCGAAATGGCAAAGCCGCTGCATGCAACACCAATTGCCAGTGCAACTGTTGCTGCAGTGCCATTTCTGTGTGTTGTTGCATTGGCAACAACAAGAAAAAATAATGCTTCCATTCCAAATCCACCGCAGTTGAATAATTTACGAACATTTGTCGTTGACATTATTCCACGTTTTCGTAAATAATCAGCAAGTAATCCACCGCATGGTACAATTGTTGTCATTAATAAGTGTGGTAAAGATCCAATTACTCCAGTCTATTAAAAAACAAATTTTAATATCAGAAATATTTAAATACTTTTTAATATTTTTAATTTTCATTCTTAAATATTTTTAAATATTTATTTTAATTAATTTACTCACCTCAACCATTGGCATGTCGAAAGATTCGTGCATAAATCGCGCTTGAAATAATACAAGAAGATAAAAATTCCATGAACGACAAAAATTTGCAACAATTATTGCATAAACAGGCATTGAAGTTAAGAATTTTCGCCACGGTGTTGTTGCAAATGTTGGGATTGGCATATTATTTTGTGCTTGGCCAAGTGAATCTTCAATATAACGCAATTCACGACCAGAAATACACGGATGTTTTGATGGACGTTCAAAAGCCAACCACAACCAAAAGCCATACCATATTAATCCACAAACACCTGAATAAAAAAAAAAATAAAACAAATAAATTATCATCATAAATAAAAATTAATTTCTCAAACATTAATTATGATTACATTCTAATAATAATAAAATACAAAAATAATTATTTACCATAGAAATAAAATGAAGCTGTCCAACCAAACCAATGACTCAAACAACCAGACAATGGCATCCCAATTACAACTGCAGCATAAGAGCCACAAAAGGCAAGTGTTGCCAGTCTTGATCTCTCAAATGGCGGTGCCCAATATTTCCATATTCCATGACAAGCTGGATAAGTCACTCCCTATTAAATAAATCAAAGAAGCCAGTAAATAACTATGTAGATAAATAAATAAATAAACAAATTATATAACTAAAATAAAATTGTGAATAGAAAGAAAATAATAAATTTATTACCTCTGCCAATCCTTTGCATACTTGAACGCACATGTCAACAATTGGATCAACTTTCAATGCTCCAGGCACCAATAAATTAAGGAATGACGATGTCGCAATAGCAATACCAAATATTTTATTTGCTGGATATAGAGATGCAAAAAATCCACCTGGCACTTGAGTAATTAGATAGCCCCAAAAAAATGATGAATCTAAAGCACTTTCTGTGCCAATTGTCCAATTAAATTTCAATGCTCCCCCATCGTCTGTATCATTTTTCATAATCAATTTAGCCATTCCCATATTACATCTCATTCCAAAGGAAATGATAAAACCTATTATGAAATTTTAATAATACATTTATTTATTATAAAATAAATATTCAATTCAATATTTTTTTATGTTTCAAGATAATTAATACATTAATTAAATTTATAAAATTATCTTACCTAAACAAGCGAGCACAGCTATGGTGTATCTTTTTGATAAGCATGAACATTCAGGCATGCAATAAGTATCAATGTGTCGTAAAGGTGGTCGTTCTGGTTCTGGCAACGAGTCAAATGACGCACGTCCATCATATCCTCTTTCATCTTCAAATCCCATATTTTCTTTACTGCCATTACCGTCCTTTGGCATTTCAAATTCGTCATAGCCTATGTTACTACTTTTATTTATTCGGAATCTGCATTTACAAGTGTATTAAATTAGATAATTAAATAAATAATAATTACACTGTATTAAAATGAAGAGAAAAAAATAATAAACTAAATTACCCAGAAAGTTTTTCTGAGGCTTTGGATTTAATTGCCCCAAGTGCTCCAAGACCCGCTGCCGCGAATCCGGACATGTTTAAAATTATTGGGGTTGCTTCAAGATGTTTAATTGAATATTGTTGTTATTTTGCAGCCCCTTAAAAATAAAATTAATCAAAAAAAAAATTGATTATTAGTCATACATTTAATTTTATTTTAATATTTATTTTTACTTTCTCAAGAGTGTGATATTAAAATTATTTATTATATTTAAAATTCATTGATTTTATCTTATTGTATTCAATAAAATTATAATAGATGTATTATTAATATATAGAGCACTGAATATATATTCGTAAGGGAATAAAATAGACAGACGTGCTCGGTATTTTAGGGTATAAAATGTCCCAAGGAGCAAACGCGCATTATACGTCGGCAAGCAAACCCGCAGGGGTTGAATTTGGAGTAGGGATGTTTATTTCAAGTGGCAGACCATCCACCCTCTAATCTCTGTACACTCAAGGGACTCTATATAGCCAAGGGGATGATAGAAAACGTCAGGGGAAAAATCATGTGCCTCTTTTTCTCTCTCGTATTTCTCCATTTCAATTTTTCTCTCTTTTGCGCACTCCCTTTTTATAAATACATTGACGATGTTGAAAGCCGTCGATGACATGTATCAACGTCCATTCGGTAGCAACTTTATTTGACTTCTTTCCCGATCTGATTTTATTAATGATACTGAGAGAAGAAGAAGAAAATAAATATATATTTTTTGATGTAATTAAATAATTATTTTTTTTTTTTTGTCATTCATTAAATTTATTTATTTATTTATTTATTATCTTGCTCTTTTTTTTTCGTGTGTATATTTGTGATAGATTGTAAATTGCGATTGTGATTTGATGATTATTTTTAAAATCGATTTATAATTTCACGACGGAAATTAATAATGGACAGTAAAATGGCACGTGACGTTAAAATACGAGGATTTATTGAAAAAAAGCACAGTTTATTATGTGACACGTGTTTCACGATGATTGTAGAGGGTAAAAATTATTGTACATTGTATGGAAAAAAATAAATAAAAATAAATGAAGAAGGGTGATGTAACCAGAAGTCATCCTTAATGGACTGTCACAGTAGTTGGTAAAATGCGTTGAAGTGTGACGTGTATAGGATCTTAATGACCGATAGCCTTTTTTTTTTGGGGTGAGGGGGCGGGGAAAAGAGCGAAAATGAGGGAGGAAGGGAAGTTTATCTCTTCATTATCTCCATAATTCTTATCTTCATTTTATAAGGTTGACTTTTCGTTCAGGAAAAATTTATGAGAAACAATAAATATTTTTTTTTTTTCTATAATTTATTTTTTTTACTTTGGATATTTTTTTGCTTCATGGGGAAACGTTATGGGAATTTGTGTAATTGCTTTGAGGGATGATGTTAAGGATAGAGATATAAATAAATAAATAAATAAAAAAATAAATAGGAATATAATAGGGGAACGAAATGATTTGTGCAGAGATCAAGGACATTATTCTCCGAGCGAACCCGAAAATTCTTCGGTGAGATTATCGATTGGTAGCACGAATAACTTAATGCTCCAGAAATGACAATTTTTTTTATCATCTCAATTTTCTTTAAACAAATAATTAATCATGAATTATTTCTTTATATAAAAATAAATTTTCTTCGATTATAAAAATATTAATTCGAATTAATTAACACAATAAAACACATTCACTACACTTTTATTTAAAAAAATCACATTTAAAATTGTCACAATAATTTAAAAATCATCACTCAAACACTTTGATAAAAAAAAAATATTGAATAAAAAATTCCACACAATTTTTCATCACATAAATTTCAATAAATAACATCAACAATTTATTCCCAAAATATTCATGAAATCATCACACACATAATCAAATAACTATCTCTCTGTTTCCAAAAAAAAATCAAAAATCATAATCCCAAATAAGAAATAATTTTTCTTCCCAAATTCTTTATTTAAAACTCACCAATAATTAAGTCCAGGTAGTGATAAGTGCGGAGTGGGTTTGAAAGCGCGGGATACGCGACGAAGAACGTCGACGTCGTTCTCGCTGTGGTCGTCGATGAATTCGTAACAGTTAAACAGACGAGGGGGATGAAGGGTGGATAAATTGGGGCGTGCGGGGGGTGAAATTGAAAGGAATATCAGCGCCAGCGCGAGCGAACAACGCAATATGATTGGTTGTATATTCTCGACGCATCGATATCACTGTCCAATGATATTTATTCTAACCCCTTTTTTAGATCGACCCTAGGCGGAGCTTTTCCTGGTCATACCTGCGATAATAATAATATTAATAATAATAATAATTATAATGATGATAATAGTCAAACAATATTCATAGAAGACATTACGACATAGATAATAATCGCCAATAATTGCAAGGGTTAAAATAAATAGATGGATTTAATTTTTATTATTTTATTTTATTCATTTATTTTATTCATTTGAGCTGATGAATAATTAATTTTATATTTTTTTTTTAATTATTTTTCAGTCGAAGGCAAATTTTATTTATGTTTATGACATTATTGTGTTGGAATAATAATGGGGAATTTTTTTTTTAATTTAATTGTGATGAAATAATTATGGGAAAATTATGAAAGGAAATAATTTAAATAAATTGAGAGGTAAATGTGTTTAATAAATTTTTTATTTAACTAGAAGGTTTATAAAAATTGACAATTGTATAAATAGTAAAATTATATATAAAAAATTTGTTTATATGAAATATAATCTATGGAATTTTTATTTATTAAACTGTTTGAATTTACGATTAATTGAAGTATGAAAATAAAAATATAAATGAAATAAAAATCCTCAAAGCGTTTGATGACAGATGAAAATATCAAATGAACCTGAAAGATCACAAAAAAGAAATCCTATATAAAAAAAAAAATATATACATATAATTTATTTTCTCACTGATGATTAAACAAGTTGACGACAAGCTTGACAAACTTCTTACGAGTGATATCCACAGGCGTCCCCCTTTATTCCAACTTACTAACTTGCAACATATAGGGGCGAAAAAAAAAAATAATAAATGATATTTCAGTACAGTTAAGAAGTTACAGAGACAGAAAAAAAAATTCTTCAACACTGCAATGTTAATAATGAAGAAAGAAACACGCGACGCAAAAAAAAAAACAATTATAATAAAAGATAAAAAAAAAAAAGAATGAACATTTACAAAATGGGTTTGGAAACCCATCGCTAGACATTAAGAACTAACTCGTATTGTTACAAACACAGAGAAGTGCGAAAGTGAGAAAGTAATATCAGATAAATAAGAGAAAAAGAGAAAAATTCATCGGCAGTGAGCGGGAAAAACAGCCGGGTAGGCACCCTCTCAGTGGTTGCCAGGAAATATCGATCGGATGAAGAAAACCGGGGGACGGATGCTGTACCATTGCGCTTGTAGCTTCCTCTTAATAGTAGAGCATCATCATATGCCGGTACACACTAGTACCTTATCTACTTACTAGTCAACGCACTTGTCCTAAATATCTTTATTAAATTTCAATTAATTCACCGCGTGTCTTTATTAACATTTTCAACTTGTGATTTATTATTTATCTATTAAGAACCTTCTGAAATATACATCCTTCAATACAAATATTTAATTATAATTGTAAGAGTAGAATAAATAAATAATATAAACAAAAACCCTGGTAACAACTTTATAAAAAGTCCCGTCAGGGAATTTAATTATTCATGGACGTTTTATATCACAGCAATTTTCTAGAACTCAATGTCGTTAGTTAATTGCTGAGGAAGATTAATAATGAGAGAGATTGTTAGTTATTTAATTTAATTTAATTTAATTTTAATACTCTGCGACTCATCTCGATGATAAAATAATTAATAATTCAGAGTATTTGTAAATTAATATTATTAAAGTATAATAAATATAAATTTTTATTTAGTATTATGGTATAATTATTTTTTAAATTAAATATTGGATAGTTAAATTGATATCGTGAACAATGCGGATGAATAATTTTGTGTTTATATGCAGGAAAAATGTAATTATAGATTTTTTATTTTGATAACTTTTTTTTTTTTATATTGAACGATCGTGTTGTTGGTATTCAAAGTATATATCATAACGCGACAGGGGTTGGTGATAATAGGCTGTACAAATGACAAAAGACTGAGTGGATCGATCATATATTGTGTGCAGCACTCTCTTTTACTCAACCCCCTTATAAATAAAATGTCTTTCGTGGTTTTTTTTATTTTTTTTTCTTCGTTTTATTTCTGTAAGAATTTTTTTTCAATTTATTATTACATTGCTTAACGACATGACATTACTTTGAATATATTTTATTTTCTACAGCAGTCAGAGGAATATAAACCGTGGGTTTTATTTGTAAAAATTGTCTTTACAAATTTGTGATAGATATTTTTTATTTTAATTTAATGATTTAAATTTAAATATTTATTTATGATGTGAAATTGTTTTGGATGAATTGCGAATAATTGTTTGTTGAGGATTTATTATTGGACATTTGATGTGTTTGCATATATTTATGTATTGATTGAGCATTAAACGAAAATCGTGATCATCAGGACCAAAACATTCACCACAATCTACATTAAGTTCACCTGATACTGATTTATGAATTACGAAATGAGAATTCAAAGCGTGTTCGTTTAATTTTTTTGCTGCAAACATTTTGTGATAGCAACAGAAATAATTTTTTCTTGATGATAATGACAAGGATGACGATGAGGATAATGCGGAAAATGTTGTGTTTAATGATTTTTTATTGTTAGAAAATTCGTGGGATTCTTGTGATTTAATTTGTTTATAATTACTGGGGAGAAATTTGCATCGTTGATTGTCGATTTTTATTATTGAATTATTTGTTGATTTGTAGTAATTAATTGTTTGAAATGAAGCACAACAACAAGGACAATGGCACTGTTGATTAATATTGTTAATTAATTTATTATATACTTCATGATGTTTCATATTAGGAATTGATAATTGTTTTCGTTGATGAGAATTTATAAATTCATTTTTATGAATTGTAGAAATTTTTTTATAATTCTGTGAAGATTTTTCTTGATTTGGTGACTGATATTTTTTTGATAACGATGAGTGATTGTGATGATTTAATTTATCATGTTTGTTTAAATAATTCTTGTCATGTTGTGACTTGTTTAAATTTTTTGATGAATAATTAATTCCATTTAATTGCTGTCGTTTACATTGCCTTCCACAATTTATTTTCGATTCTTTCTTTAATTTTTCACGTTCCATTAATAATTTTATATCTTTCCTTTTTTCCTTAATTAATTTTTTTAATTTACGATATGTTTTTCTTGAAAAAATAATTTTCAATCGTTTATATAACGCCGACATTATTGATTTTGTATTTTTACTTGTAACTGATGCATAATGATTTATTTTTCTTTTAACTAAACGTATTTTACTGTTTGATTTAATTGCTCTATTATTTTTACAATAACAAATTTTTAATCGTCGTTTATGTGGACGTACAGAATAAAAATTATTCATTGACGAATCGCCAGTGGCAAATAAATTAGCATGACCATATTGCGCTTTAACATTTGAAAATGATTTACTGCGCGAAATTCCACTAGATAAATTATCAGAATATTTTTTTGAATATTTAATTACTGCAGAAGTCGAATTTAATTTTTCAAAAGGTCTATTACAAGGACATAAAATAACAGTACTTGATTTCCGATGGTCTTCTTTATTTTTCGAATGAATTAAATTTTCTTTTATTATTAATTCCGATTGTTTCAATATTTCTGAATCGCATTCAGGTGTGACAATTTCTTCAGCTTTTTCAATTACACTTACAGATGAATCATCTCCACTTCGGCTTTTTAATGAAGATGATGAAACATACAATGGTAAATTTAATTTATCAATCAATTTAATAATAATATTATTAACAAACTCAACAACATTATCATCAACTGAAATATCTTCATTTATTTTTTTAACATTTTCTAATTCATCTTCTTTAATCAATTCAATCTCGTCAGATTCCTCAATTTCCATATCAATATTTTCATCATATTTTTCAACTATTCCAAACTCTTTTATTCCTTCAATTTCTTCTTCAACTTCATTTACTTCTTCTTCTTCTTCTTCCTCCTCTTCGATTCTCTGCATTTCATCTACTTCTCGATTTTTCATTACATCAGAAATAACAACGGATATATTCGACGATGATAATTCAGACCATTCAGAAGTTTGTGTTGAAATAGAATCTACATTTGCATTCGCGTGAATAACTCTCTCAATATTTTCATCCATCAACTGTCTAATAATTTCAGAATCGTTTGATTCTTTTTTAAATAAATTTATTTCATTCGTTTGAGTTTCTTCATGTTGAAAATTCTCAACAGATGAAAGTGATAATTTATTATCAACAGCTATTTCTTTTTCTGTAGATTCTTCTTCTTTAATTTCTACAGACAATTCACAGGAGCATTCTGAATCACAGGATTCTTCATGATTGCAAAAATTGTGTAATGAACATGAACATGAACAATCACACTCTATACAATTATTTTCAAATGAATTATCATCAGTATCATCATCATTAGGATTATTATAGTCATTAGATTGAGCTGATTTTCCGGCTTTATATTTTTTTGGATTTAAATTTTCAACAGGGTATTCATTAATTGACCCAGATGAAGGTTGATCGGACGTTGAATTATTTATTTTGTTATGTACATCATCGAATTGATTTGCAACAATTATTTTCGAATTAATATCTATTATTGGAACAGCTTTATTTAATGAATATTTATTTGATTTGAATTTTTTTTCTGGCTTTAATATTTTTCTTTGATTGTTAACATGATTTATTTCATCTTGATATAAAATTATTTTACTTCCATCGACATTCATCATTTTTAATTTTATTGAAATGATATTATTTTGTTTACTACAATATAAACGACATCTTTTAATTGTTCCACTGTCTAAATGATTTAATTTTTTATTTATTATCGTGCAAGTATCGTTGAGAGTTGCTATGAATTCATCGTGTAATTCATCTGTGTTTAAATTTGTTGACGATGAATTAATTAATTGAATAATGTGGTGAATTAAATGTAAATAATCACATGGTAAATTAATCATGTGATATATTTTACGGTTATTATTGTCTCGAATTACCACTTGTAAATTTTTATCATATGAATTATTATTTTTATTTATGTAATGATCGTGGGAATTTTTTGATTTTTGTGCTTTTGAATAAAATATTCTTGATTCATTATCAATTTTTTTTTTTAATGAATTTTTAGGGGTTGAGTATTTAATTAATCCATGTTCAGCGTCGAAATAATTTAAACTATTTGTTGAACATGATGACCTGAATGATATCGAACCATCGCTATTTTTATTTCCATTATTTTTATGTGTCATCCATTGTTCATTTGAATAAATATAATTATTAATGTTTATATATTGTAGAAAATTTTTTTCCACTCCCAGTGCGTCCAAGTCACGTGAGACTTTATTGAGTCTATTATTAATAACAATTGTGTTGATAATGCATGGAATAATAGCATCTTTGAAAAAATATTTCAAAGCATTTCCTAAAACTCAATTTTAAATATTAATTTTTATTTTATTATTTTTTTTTTTT
>JAQQBR010000002.1:9175060-9185890 GCA_030347285.1 Microctonus hyperodae
CTCAACCATTTGTATCTGCGATTGATCGCTCTTATTCATTGTTTAAAAAAAAATAATAATAAAAAGGATAATATTAAATTGATAATAAAAAATTGAAAATAAATTCCATTAAATTCCTATTGGAAATTTTCTCCATTTAAATATTTACATTATGATTTAGAAATTCTATAAACAACACGAATGTATTATAAAATATATAAACGTGAATTCTAACCAGAAATTGTGAAAATTATTAAAGTCATAAAATCAACGATGTGAATTGTGTCGATTTAAATCGCATAAACATTATCGCATCAATAAAAATATAAATTTCAAAATAAAAAATTAAATTTCTTTTCTAATAATAAAATTACATAAAAAAATATTTTTATATTTCTCCACAATTAAAATCAATCATTAAATTAAATTCATTAAAAAAAAAGCTTTCTTATTTATCACCAACAAATCTCCACTTTCACTGTGACAATATTTTCTCAAAAAATTTCTTCATCTTTTCTCTTTCATCTCAAATCATCTCATTATCAATTATAAATAAATTTAAAAACTGTCACATGACAAACATAATAAAATAAATAATATAAATCTCAAAGAAAAATAAAAAATGAATAATTAAAAATTGAAATAATATTAAAAATAATTTTTTTTTAAAACCAACCAGAGAAATAATATCACATGTAATTTTCCTTTCTCACAAATCTCACCACGTTCAAGTGTGCAATCAGAAGAAATGGAAGAAAAAAAGCAGAGTAAACATCGAGAGGGAGAAACAGAGGACAGTATTAAAAAAAAAAATAGAATGAGAGATGAAATCGAGGGATGGGCCCATTCAGATAGTGGCCAGAGCAAACGTTGCTGGTGGTGCGTTCATAGAAGATCAATACTTGTGACGCCAAAACGGCAAAGGAGCGTAACAACCCCTCTTTACTCATACATTTACATTTACATATGTGTATTTATACGATATGCAATATTATTATTGGTATTTGTTTGCTGTCACCACAAAGATTCAATGTTGTAATGAATGGGATGACGAGAAAAGTTTGGATGAATTTGTTTAGTGGAAATGAATGAATTTTTCATCATCACTACGAGAAATTTTATCTGAATACTATTTAAAATAAACCATTGAATTAATTGTAAATGCAAACTTGACCTCGTGCTTTTATCCACTTGAAATTCTTTTTTATAATTTTTTTTTTTCATTTTTTATACTTCACACTTTTGAGAAAAAAAATTTCTCTTTGAACATAAACACAATTTTATTTTTTATTCTGATTTTAAACTCTAGATCGTGACACAATTGATGATGACATTCCGAGAATGGTTTACATCGATGCAAGACGATTTCACATTGTCGATATTATCGAAGAATTATTTTCATACGTGTGTGTATGGATGTGTGTCTATGGAAGAATGTCTGATAGAGGATTGTGAAATATTTCTGCAAGGAAATTCTTACAACGAGTTGCAATTTACAAAATTTTTTCAAATAAAATTGATTACTATTTTAAATACAATTTTTTTTCTATATTATATTAAATTATCTTGAAATTTATATTCAATAGACAGTTCAATTAGCAAACATTATTAATAAAAATAATAACGATGATAATAATTATAGTGATGAAATAAAAATTGATTAGTTGAAAGCCTTTGTTATGTTTATCAAAACCTAATAAAAGCAATACAACCTCCTGCTTTTTGGATGAAGTAACGACAGTCTGATGGGGGAATCCTTTGATCTTTCGACCCCATTCAAGGTGGCAACCACCATCATGTAATAAGTTTTGTCGCACACAGAAATTGTTGTTGAGTAACCGATTGAGTTGTTCATGTAATTTCAAACAAACATGTTTAGAAAATAAAATAATACATCTAAAAGCTTGTATTAATTTTAATACAAAATAAATATAAAAATATTCATGACTTTTATTCCTAGTAAAAAAATTAACAAATAATAATTTTTATTATTACTTCTAATTATAATATTAATATTAATTATAAACATTAAATATTAATACTAATTACAATTGTTAAATATCAGTACTAATAATAATTATTAAATATTAATACTAATCATAATTGTTAAATATTATTCCTAATTATAATTATTAAATATTAATATTAATTATAATTGTTAAATGTTAATATTAATTATGATTGTTAAATATTAATATTAATTATAATTAAATAATTTTTAAAAAATCTCGTGAACATTATTACAAAATTATTTTTATAAAATACAATTGATGTTTTTTAGAAACATTTTAATCTGTATTTAATATTTATTTTCATCAATTAACGATAAAATGTAAAAAATATAGCAAAGAGGATAAGCGTGGGTGGATGATGACTCGTATCATGTGGATAAAGCTCTGACATCACTTTACTTGCAAGTAGATGTATAAAAACTATTTGCGATCAATACTTTAATGCTGTGCGACGCCAAAGACGGCGCAACAAACATTTACTTCACCACACGAATCCACGTAGCAAACTGAGGTGAAACGTGCAAGTGATTTTTCATCTGAACTATTATTTAACAATTTATCCTTTAAAATTAATCCGCACAATTATTGATAGGCTAAACGAATTTTTGTTGCGAATATTTTATTATAAGTAAGTGATATTTCGTGCTATTTTTAATTGTTTTAATTTATTTATAAACGTTTAAATTAATTTATTATGTGATTTTACAGGATTAATAACAAAATGAATAAAGTATTAATTATATTTGGAACATTTGTGTTTATTAGTGATGTATTGGGAACAATGTACAATCCAATGAAGGTAATTTTGCTTTAAAGAATGAAAATATATAAAAAAAAATATATAATATATATTTACGGATAGTTTATTGTTAATATTAATTTGAAATAATTATTAATCGTTGATTAAAATTAATATTTGAGTTTGATTTTATAAATTTGTGTAATACATTTACTTTAAATAATTTATATTGCAAATATTTTTGTATTACAGGATCGTTTGCTGTCTGATATGATGATTCGTAATATAATTGATCGTATGAGCAATGAATTAGTTGACGCTGCAGACTCTTATCTTGATTACCAAGATGATGTTCATGTAAATGATGATTTTTATAAAGCAAATGAATATTCAGGAAAAATTCCATTTGACTATGACAGATTTGATGAATTAAATCCTAATCCAAGTACACGAAATCAGGAGTATCTTCAGCATAGTACTCTTGTTTCAAATCAACAATTGAATGATAATAGTGATAACAGTCATAAGATTGAGCTTGCAGGTCACAAAGGAATAAAAGAAGATAAAAATAAAAATCCGTTACCGGCTTATTGTACTCCACCAAATCCATGCCCGATTGGATATACAAGTAAGCTCCTTTTTTTTATTCTTTATATATTTGTTCAACTGTGCATTGGTATTTTTAATATTATCATTAAATTTTGTTTTAATGATTTAGGTGAAAATAATTGTTTGGAAACTTTTGAAAATACTGCAGCATTCAGTCGTGATTTCCAAAGTGCCCAAGATTGCATGTGTGATACTGAGCACATGATGGATTGTTCAAATAATGGTGAAAATATTCAAGATGGTGGATTATCTAGTCATATTACCAATTCTGATTTCGATCAAATTGTTGAACACTTACAGGTGATTAAATGAAATTTAATTGATTGATTAATTTAATGGCGTTGATGTATTGAATGGAAATTTAATTTATCAATTCATTAGTTTGATTTTCTATTGGATTAATTATTAAATGAATAATAATTTGGTTTTATTTTTATATTCAAGGGTGCTAATCCATTTTTACGTGGTGAGAAATTACCAATTGCTGCGAAAAAAGGTCTTAATGTTGTTCCATACTGAAATTTCATCAAAATTCATATCAAAGAAAAATATATATATAGAAATTTACATATGTAATCCGTGAGGTAATTTTATGACGACAAGATATTGTAATATGAGAGAGAGAGAAATGAAGAAATAATATGATATTGTATCAAGAAACGTTTACAAATGTTTTATCATGTGAATTAATAATATAGATTTATTTTTAATGTTGATGAAAATTTTGCAAATTTTAAAATGATTCTGTATAATTTAATTTGAGATAAATTTTACTGTGACTGTAATGAAGTTACTTGATGTATGAAATATGAGATAAATATGAATGGACGGTGCTAACATTATTTGATTATTACTCAACACAGAAATTTATTTGATGTTACACTTGATTGTGAAAATATGAATGATTTTTTTTTTATAAATAATTTTAAAAGACCAAATGGATATGGAAAATAGTATATATACAAATATTTAATGGAATAAATATATAAATTAAATCGTTTATAGAAATTAAATTATGCCCACCTCACTCTTATTATTATTTTATTGTAAAATTACATATAGATATATAAAAAAAAATAATATCAATAAAAATGCTATAAAATACTATTGCTTACGGAAACTTTTCAATATTGGAAACATATTTGTTATTGCGTCTTTTAATTCTGTCCTGTTTTTTGCACCTGAAATTGTGAATGAAATTAAAATTGTATAATCAATAATTTATGTGAAAATTTATGTATATAATTAATGAGAGAGAAAAAAAATAGGATATAATTAATTTTACCTGTTAATACAACTTTGCCATTGACGAAAATTAGTAATACAACTCTTGGTACTACCAATCTATATATTAAACCCGGATACAATTCTGGTTCATAACTAGAAAATTGTCCATGCTTTTGGTTCAAGTTTTCTAATTTAATTGGAAATTTTAAATCGCATGTAGCAACAATATTTTGAATTTTGAAATTTAAAAATTTTATTGTAAATCCTAATTTTTGTATTATTCTCGCGAATTTACGAGCAGCTAAAAATGAATCCTCTTCACATCTTGCACCAGTGCACACTATTTTCCCTGAAGAAAATATCAGTGCAGTTGCACGTGGTTCTCGTATTCTCATAATTAAGCCAGTAAATCTAGCAGGATTATACTCTGAATTTCTTGTTCGTGCATTAATTCGCATCAAATTTAATTCTGTTCCCAAGCTCACAGTTGACACAACATTCCTAATAAATAAAATAATATCAAATTGAGAAATTTTCTTTATAAATAAAAATAATTTTATTAATTTACATACTGCAATACAGGATCAGCAACTTCATTTTTACTTTGTGGTGGTGCCATAGGATTCATCACCGATTGTGGATTGGGCCTAGGAACGTTGGTCTAGAAATTCCGAAAAAATTCAGAAAATATTTTTTCTTTAAATTAATCTAATAGACACAAATAAATATTCACAAATGCCAAAATATATTAACATTATTTCATTATCTAATACAAATAATAATACATTTTTATTTAACAATTTATGTGAAAAAAGTGCTAAAAATAATTTTAAAAAAAATGGACAAAATAAATTTCAAATTTTAACAAACCATAAATTACAAGTATGAAAAACATTTTTTTTTATTTATTATATTCATTATTTATTCAGTATTTATAAAAATTGAAACTACTACTTAATATACTATAAAAATCAACTAATAACAAATGTAACTTTACATTAATTTTGATAATACAAACTCATCCAAAACTCATCATTCAAAATATTCAAACTCAAATATAATTCATTATTAATTAACGCAAAATATCAACAACTGCATTGTAAATAATTATTGAGTGATTGTAATTATTATTAACCACCTTGATCTGCAATATCTTATCGAAAATTTCATGATTAATATCAAAATTACTATTATCGTAGCTAAAATATAATATTTATCATTCGTATAAGCTTATCAATAGCCATAACCTAAAAAACATAACCCCACTTTGAAATCTTACCGACAATGGCGGCGCCATTCTATTTTCGTCTGATACATTTTTCACTGGACTATTCAATAAACGTTTTAATGTTACAGATGACATTCTGGAGATTCTTGTGTGTTGTATTTTGTTATTAAAAATACTGCAGTGAGACAACTGACAGCTGAATCTGATGAATGAAACTCTTACAACTGTTCAACAGTCTCAACACTCAAAGTCTCAACGCAATGCTTCTTCTTGTTGATTATTATTTACGACTTGTGACGAAAAACATAATTAGACTAGTGATTTTACCCTCTGTACAACTTCGTCGGTCATTAGTTATCAGCAGATGTTGAATATTGTAAAATTATAGACAGAAAAATGTTCTCTTCCGTCATACACAAACATAATTAACATATAAATACTTTATAAAAGCTATTTAAAAAAATCTCGTTCACAAATTGATAATAAATATAAAAAATATACTACTATCACGATATAAATTAATGTTCTCTCTAGTAAAATTTAAAATAAGATTGTCTAATACTAATGAATATTAAAATAATATAAATATGTTTAAAAACTATTATAATATTAAACAAAAAAATTTTATTTATACATTAAATATGTCGAACATGAAAACAAACAACATATTCTGCATTTGTACGTTGAACTGAGATTGCAAATGGATCAGTTGGATGAAATGTAAAAGCAACAAGTCTTCTAGAAAGCACAGGTGTTGTTATGCTAAGTACACCAGTGTGCATTCTAAACTTTAAAAGACCAGAATCCCTTGCATAAAATCTGCAGAAAAAAAATGGAATAAAATGAAAAACATAATTCTGGATATATATAAAATGAAGATTAATTTTTTAATTAAATCGTAACCTTATCGGATGTTCTGCAGATGCTTTAGGTCGCTCCATCATTGATACCCATTTATCATCATAGCAAAACAATGAAAGATCAAGATAAGGCGAACTAGAATAAGATTGCGCACAAATTGGCAATTGTGATAATAATCTTTTAGTTGCTTCTGTTACGCCACCGTATCTGGCACTGACAATTGTTTGTTTAAATCTTTGTTGCATTAATCGTGCATAAATATTATTTGATGGCGAGCAGGTATATTGACAATCGGCATTCCTGAAGAAATCACTGAAATTTTCTAATTGCATTAACATATGCGATGACGCATTATCATAAGCAGCTAAAACTTTTGCTGCGACCATATCATAAACTACCAACAATGCTGGATGAGCATTTGGATCGCTGGCTTGTAATGTTGCTACTTCTTCACTGGCATAACGTACAAGAATATGATTTGTGTCTAATAATTGCATTTTCCACATTCTTAATGCATTTAACTGTAAATTGGAATAAAAAATAAAGAATTAAATAAATGAAAATTCATTTGAATTGATAAAAAAAATATTTCATTTAATTTCAAATTATTTACCTGATCAAAGTACTGATAAAAACGTCGTAATTCATAGGGATTACGTTTAGTATTGCTAATATTAACAGCTCTTTTATATAAATAAACTAATAATTTATGTTTAAGTGTATTGATGGCAATATCACGAAATGCTCGAGAATTCACACCAGACCAAACCGATGCCACTAAATAAGCTTCGTCCTCCAAACAAAATCTAAATCGATATTTAATAATATAATTAAAATTTTTATATTTATATATTAATAAATGCTTTTATTTAATTTTAATTACCTGCCAATTACTCGAACATTAATAAACATTCCGTCTAATATTTGAAATATATGAATAGTCTGATGTTGCACAGATAATACCGCTAAGATGTCTTTATATAAATACAAACCTGAAATGAAAATCAAATAAAATAAACATTCAAATAATTCAAATATATAATATGATATTCAACTTTATAGTTGAACATTTTCATCTTACCTTGATTGTGAGATAGATAAATTTTATCGACAAAAAATCGTCTAGTATCACAGAGTTTTCCACCACGTAAATCAACAAGATGAAGACAATAATCTTCAAGTGGCGATCTTGGATTTGGCGTAAGTGCTTCATTGTTAGAATAAATCTAATGGGAAATAAAATTTATATTATATTGGAATATTGGATTAAATAATTGAGCAATGAAGTTTGATGTATATTACTTGATAAAAATGTGGTCGTAGATCTTCAGAAATATGTCTTGCTGATCCTACTATTACATATCTGGCATCTTCAGTGAATAAACTACATTCTCTATTGAGTTGTTCATTGCTATCAACTACATTTATCACCCATTTTAGCTGTAAAGATAAAGAAATATTATAAATAAATGTTCTTGAATACATAGATGGATTATCCAATGTTAAATGTTACCTTGAAAAATCGTTGAAAAATATTACTTCTTATATTAAATGTTCTATCATCATGTCTATGTCCAACGTATTCACCTTTACAATCAACCAATAATTCAGCTGCTGCTGAAGCACCTTCATATTTATAAACTTCAATTGATGTTTGATCAGCACTAAATGCTACTAAAAAACGTCCATCGGGACTAAACTTCCTTAAAAAACACGGTGGCTTTTCTACATTAACTACTGTAAAATTTGGAAATACATTTTGATAAAATTGTCGTGCTGTTAAAACTTGAGTTCCTGGATATTGACATCCAATTAATTCACGACATCTCAATCGTATTATAATATTTTGAGGCGGAAATTTTCGTGGTTTTATTGAGCATGGCTCAGATACAAATTCGATTTTACTTTTTTCGTCTGACATTTGCGATTATTCACACAATTTGGCATACCTTCAATTGATATTTTGTAAATATAAAAATACAAAAAATCACTAATTATAACAAAATACTGTTTAATATAAAATGTTTTTATATAAATATAAGTATAAATTCTTAGTAATATTTATTAATTATTTTTTCTCTGTACATTTTTCGATTTAACCATTAAATTAAATAATTTTCTAAATCTCAACTGTAAAATTATCTACTGCTAAATATCGATTTAAAAAATTTGAACATTTAGAAAATTGCATATGAAAAATTTTACGATTAGAATATAAATATGTGAAATTACATGTAATTATTGTTTGTTTATTTAAAAAAGTATTATATATTTAATAAACTCAACACGTCAACTATTATTCTCACGATTATGAGCAGCTGATCAACCATGAAAAACAACCAACAGTAGCGCTACGTAAATATATACATATACACCAATATATATATGTATTGTTTTATGTATGTGATATGTATTTACATGAATCAACCACGTGCCACCATGCAAAGTTGTATATAACAAGAAAATTTGAATTTTTCAAATAAAACTCTGGCTGTATATTTTGCTGCTTGTAGTTTTTTATTAATAATAATTATCAACAATTTTATCAACATTGATTGGTTTAAGGTAGTTATTACTGAAAATATTAATAGTAATCTTATATTTATATGTAGTAAATATATATAAGTTGGTAATATGTATGTACAGTTTTTTTATTATTCCATTTCAGCCACACATAACCTCAAAATTACGTTCGGAGAAAAATTGATAGTTTGAGACTGGAAATTACAGAGAAAGAAAGGATTAAAATATAATTTGAAATATTTTCCTATTTACAGCCATGTTTGCTCGAATAATTACAAATTTTCCGCGAATGTCGGTATGTATATGTATAAAAAAATATTGAATTAAATATTCAATCTAAATTTTCAAAGATGAATGAATTGTGGTTATTGAAAGTATTTTTCATTATTTTATTCATACTAAGATTATTTTATTTGAATGTTTACATGTTTATATAAATGAATTATTTAATTGACAATGAGACGGTTAGATAAAGAAAAAGCTTTGCAGACATTGTCCAGAGTTTGGCGAGGACAATCAAATGTATTGGCAGGCAAGCAAGCTGAAGAGAAGATGATTTCTATTTTAAAAAATAAATTTCCAAAAGCTGAATTGATTGAGGTTAACGATATCTCTGGTAATTTATTGAATTCATTTTCTGATTTATTTGTTTCCAAATACTTCATTGTATAAATATAACAAAAATAAATATTTTTATTATGTGAATTATTATTTTCAGGAGGATGCGGTGCTATGTTTGAAGTAAATGTGATTGCACCTGAATTCAGTGGACTCAATACAGTCAAGCAACACAGATTAATAAATGACGTATGAAATTCATTCATAATTAATATTTTTATCTAAACAAATAATATGAATATATGTATACTGAAAAAAAAAATTTTTTTTTATTTATGATTTTAGACACTGAAGGACGAAATCAAGGACATGCATGGAATCAGAATCCAAACAGGACTACCAAAACCTTAAATATATTATTTCATTTTATTTATCGATAGAAATTATATATTTTTAGCTGAGATGTACAAATTCAACATTTATGTTCACATATATACATATATCCATATTAATTAACTGAAAATTCGTATTAATTATTAATGTAAATATATGATTTTTCATTGAAATAGTAAATTTTCATCATGAAAGTATTTATAAGTTTAATGTATGGCATTTTTTTTTCTTTTGTTATAATTAATAATGTTCATAAATAAAAACAATCAATATGGCGTTGTAAACTAATTGTAAATTCAATTTCAAAAAGCGCGCGCTTTCATAAAGACGTTTTTTTTTTACTTGAAAATCCGCCCGTGTGTGTGTTCACATTTAAAAATTTTTTTCACCGGGGGTGAGAGAGTTTGTTTCATTCATTATTATATTTGGTGGGGATATATGTCAATGATCCTGTTATAATTAATATAAATTCATTATTTAACCCACTTTTAATACACTTATATCATGAATGAATAAATAAATCATGTAAGATTGATGGAATCCAATGATTTATTCTATTAGAAATTCAAGAAAGTATTTTATTGCCAGATGAACCTGAATTTGAGGTTAGTAATTTTTTTACTGTACATATATATTTAATAAAACTAATTAATCAATCAATTTATATTTCTTATGTATTATTTAATTTAATAATTCATTTA
>JAQQBR010000002.1:9197191-9220637 GCA_030347285.1 Microctonus hyperodae
AAAAAAGAATTCTATATGTAAAAATTGCAGACAACATGATAATTGAAATATTTATTACCACATATAAAAATTCATATGTATAAATTTAAATAAATTATATACATATCATATATACATGAATCTCAACAAAATGGTCCATAAAAATCGCCATTACGTCGAAAATAATTTTTTTTTTGATAAATTTTGCAAAACATATATTCAAGCATATTTATAATATTATTTTCTGAAATAGTACACTGATCTTTGAACGTCTATTCTTAGATAACTAGCAGAATATACCAGAAAATCGCGATGGTTACAGTCGTTAGGCGTTCAATGACACTGCTTAAATATAACCCGAATACACCTGCACAAGTATAATAATGTACAGTGAGATGTATAGTAAATAAATATATACTGTAACCAACCAAGAGAGTTGCTTCCGTTTGTCAAAGTGTCTGGGTATTCATATATATATATATACATATACCCACAAGTGTATTTACCATACAATTGTATCGCATCCTTTATTATTTTATTTTTTATTATATTCTTTTTTATTGTTGTCTTAAAGCCACCGGACGTTATCGAATAGCATTCGCCTCGGTGAATTCACAAGCTGCATTTATCATCTGTATCCCTTATGTTCTCTATTATTTTTTTATTTTTTTTTATTATAATTTTTCCTATATTACGCATTCTTTATTTCATTTATAATTTTAATCGTTTCGATAATTAATCGCATACATGGAAAAAATTATTTATTTGATTAATTTTCTAGACAGTAGTAATAAAAATCGTTTATAAAATATAACAATTATGATAATTGATGTTTTATAAATTTATCTTTTGAAGCAATTTTATCATTTATGCTTTGTGATAAAAAAATATCAATTTATATCGTTTATTGCGCATTGGAAATCAATAAATATACATTGCGATTTTTTGTTATGTAATTTATAATAATATTTATCTGTTAATCCGACAGAGAAGAGAAAAAAAAACAAGAGTAACATTTTATAAATATATAAAAAAAAATATGCTTTGATACATGTATTTAAATATATTTTTATTCTTCATGAAATTTAAATTTGCAATTTTTTTTTTCTGATTTTCTCATTGAAATATTGAAAATGTATTATTTGTTTATATGTATATAATTTAAAGCATGTGCAGTAAATAATTTTGAATTTTATATTTAGTGTGCTTTTTTTTAAAATTATTTTGTGTTGTTATTGGCCACTTTTTCTCGCTTTATCGTCATGGTTTACTATAAAATACGTTAGTGAGTTTCAAGTTCAAATTCAACAATTGTTGAACGCAAATATACGTTCTCACATAGTAGTAAAAACTATATTAAAATGTCGACCGTCCATTTCAATTCGAATTGTTTTCAATCCCAACAGTCATAAACACATAAACTAAATTGAATATATAACGTGAGAAATAAAAATGTATGTAAAAATATAAAGAAATAAAAAGTTTTAATAACACCAAGCATTGTCATATAAATTGTTTATTTTCTTTTTTATATTAATTAACAATAAAACGTTTTATTTGCTTGTGTCTTAATGATAAATAAAACTTTAATAACATTGTGAAATATACACTCATTATTATTTATATCAACATCGAAGTATCAAATAAAATTGACGTAATATTTATTTCTTAATTTTATATTTGCATATATAATAAATAATTGTTATTTAACATAATAAATACATTCTTCATAAAGTTACAATTTATTTAAATTCAACATCGCAATCATCGTTATTATAATAAAATAATTTTAATTTAATTCTTAATAATAAAAAAATAAAATCTACTTTTTCTTTTCTTGTATCACAAAGTTTATGTGTTTGAAAAATAAAACTTTTGGATAAATAATTAGTTTAAATAATGTGTGATACTCTATTTCGCATGTTTATATATATACATATACATGTTCTTTGAAAATTAAATTAAAAAGTTTATAATGAATCATGTATTATTTTATAAAAGTTGCGCGTGTTTAGATGACGTGACAAAAGTCAAATGGGTTTCTAGTGTAATCTGATAATCCACTTATAAATTATTATTGCACAATGTTGAGTAACACTTTCACACGTATCATAAAAATATCTCCATTGATGCTTCTAAAATCATCAGTTAGGTATAATAATTATCCATATTATCTATATAAAAATAATTATAAATACAAAATGTATCTAAACAAAAATGATATTTTACAGAAATCTAACGGAATCATGTTTTGCTCGAGGCGAGCACACATTACGTGTGCCAATGTCTCTTTTCCATGGTAACAGGACACGTCTTGTTGATCGTATGAGAGGAACGACCGGTGTACCTGCAAACGGTGGCTTTGTCGTACTTAAAGGCGGTGAGGATGTACCATTCAATGACACTGATGTCGACTACGAATTCAGACAGGTGCGTGAAATGAATAAATAAAAGAAAAAAATAATGACAAGGCAAAAACAGCTGTTTGCTTGTCATATATATCTACATTTAAATTGCATAATAATTTTTAATAGCTCTCAGTAAATTAAAAAAAAAAAAAATAAACAACATGAATAATGACGAATATTTTTTCTGCCTTATGTTTCAGCTAAAAATAAATTGTGGAAATAATTTTTATTGAATTTTTTTTATCGCTTTATTTTCACGAAACTTTAAATATTTAAATATATCTAAAAATAATATATTAACGTTTGTATAAATTTAATAGAGAATAAGAGAGAAATAAAATGTAGAGTATATAAAATTTATTGCATCACACATAATCTTTATACAAAATCATCAACATTGTATGTATATAAATGTACTTCCGGTGATGAATAACACACCCGGTACGTTGCCATTTCTTATGTACTTTAGTATACGTACGTACATGGGTACATGAAATAAATACATGTATACATGTGTGTATATGTACATGGATTTGTGATTTGAGATAATGTTTTGGTGCTACGTGCGCGAATGTGATGGTGTGGGAGTACGAGCACGTTGACCTGATGTTCGATCGCCTGCTCTGACAAGAGATCGCACAATAGATGTAAACTTTGACCTGGTAGTAATTTCTTGAAGGAAAAAAATAAATAACATGAATAAATAAATAATTAAATGATAGATAATAATAAGTTGATGATTTATTTTTTATTTGGCATATGGATTTATTTTATTAGGTGATATTGTTGATATAAATATTTAGAATTTGGGGAAAATAAAAAGAATATATATTTGATGAGGATTTTAAATTTTTAAAAAATATTTATTATTAAAATAAGATTTTCAATTCATTTCTTCGAATTTTTATTAAATTGAGAAACAAATATTTAAGGTTTCGTATGTGTATTAAAAGTGTAATTTTGATAAAATGATTGGGATATAATTGTCATTTGGTTTGTAAATTTAATTGAGATGATATTAATGTTAATGTAATTAAATTATTCTTTTGGATTAATTTGTGTTATTAAAATTGAGTCTTTAAATCGATAAATTGTCAATTCTTCGTTGTAATTAATTCAATTGGTTCAGTAAAATGAAATACTGTTTTAATTTAATATTGAATTAATTCAATACTTTTAATTCCAATCATTGAATATTTATTCTGTGTATTTGCAATGAAATCAATTGTATTTCTCATGTTTTATTTCTATTGTCAGGAATCGTATTTTCAATGGTGCTTTGGCGTTGAACTACCCGGATGCCTTGGAGCTATAGACATCACTGATGGCAAGTCAATCTTATTCTTACCGAGATTACCCGCAGAGTATGAAATCTGGTCTGGTAAACTTCCTACGTTGGATGAATTTAAAGCACGATACAATGTAGATGAAACTTACTATGCTGATGAAATAGCCAAAGTATTAAAGGATAAAAATGCTCAACTTATCTTAACTCTCGTAAGTCAAATATGCAAATTTGAATAAAACTTTAGAAAAAAATGCAACGATAGATTAAAGATTTAAATTTTACATTTTTTGTATTGATAATTAAGTCGAAATATAAATTTATATTCTATATGAATTTATTTTTAATTTAATTATTGTTAAATTTAGGTTGTAAAAAATATTTTTGATTCATCAAGAAGAGTTGGAGATGATGGGAAAATTATATTAGTAATAATAAATAAAATGAATTCATTGTAACTCTATTATTATCGGAAGACGAAACAACAAAAAAAAAAAAAAAATTTTTTTTTTAAACTGGAGAGCTTTCTTTCACGTGTAAGATTTTATAACGTTGCTTATTATTGATGTCGTATGTAGGTCAAATATTCCAAGGCTACCGAGTCAAAAGAACCGAGCCGGTTAATCCAAGTAAATTCGCAACAGCCTATCGGCAGGTCGCCGTTAGCAACGCCTTATTTCGTTTGACCTCGACTATAATCACAGTGTTCCTATCTCTTGCACACGCTCAAAAAATATTAATAAAAATAATGATATTTAATAAATGTCATTAAAATCTATTTAAACCGCGAGATAATTTTTCAAGGGAAAAATTATCTGACGATAACAAACACAATAATTATTTCATTGATATATTCTTATTTTCTTTAGTTGATTTTTTTTTCTTATTCATTTTTGTATTTCTTCTCGGTTTATATATTGCGTAAGTATAATATTTTTTTTGTGATGATGGACATTGAATTGATGTCATGGATGTTATATATGAGAAATATTTATTGCGAATAAACAGAAATGGACGAGAGATTTATTTAAAAATTGCGTCATTTATTAAATGTCTAAAATAAAGTATTTGATATTGACAAAAATAGAAATTAATAATGAATATATAAACGTAGTACTTTTTATGTATATATATATATAAATTATAAAAGTATAAATAATTTTTGCCTTATTGTATTTTCTCTCAACAACGATCTGTAATCAGGGCTGCTGAATCTATTTTTAATTTGCTGAAAAACAGAGCAAATCATTAGCAATTTACACATGTTTTTATTTTTTGTTTTTATGTGTCTATTTATTTTTTTTTTTTATCATTTTTCTAGTAAATATAAAAATAGGTAGTAGTAATTGGTATCAACTTACATTTTATTTATTTTTTAGCGCGGGCAAAATACTGACAGTGGACTATTCTCAAAAGACGCCACATTTGACGGTATAGATGAGTATGTGAATAATATTTATTTAATCAAATTATACATGAAAAAAATTATATATGTAATATATTAATTTAATCTTTTTTCTTTTCAGTTTCTCAGTCAATAAAAAAATATTACATCCAGTAATCGCTGAGTGGTAAGTAATTTTTGTGCAAATTTAAAAACAAACAAAAGCATTTGCAGACAATTTCAAAGCATCATGAAATAAACGTATCAAAATTTTGACGGTTATTTAAATAAAAAAAAAAAAAAAAAAAAAAAAGTAAATAAATAAATAATATTCTTGGCCATGAGCTTGATTATTTGCACTTGTAACAATTTTCTTCGCCAATATGTTACGTCAAATATTCACACGGTCACGTCAATCAAATCAATTGATTTGGAATACAACCAAAAGATTTATTGAATCATATGAAAAAAATGCCGAGAGAAAAGAATCATTTATTCGATCTACTGTTATTGTGCAAGAAGATGAAAAAATTGTGGAATTACCAGTGATTATTAAAAAATTGAATGACATTGATGTAATTTGGAGTGACAGGCATGAACGACAATTATCGCATTCTGCCGATAACTTTACATCGTTTGTTAAAAATAAAGATGTTCATAGTATTGATTATTTGTCATTGTATAAAAATCAAAAGAAATATAAAAAACGACGAATAGACATTGAAACTGAAGGTGGTACTGGAATATTATACACTTCAGACATTGATATCAATAAAAATTCAACAAAAATTCATTACAAATCAAATGGTAAATATTCCATAAAAGGATTTAATACAATAAAAAATATAATTATTGAAGAAATAAATTGTCATGTAGCATTACGAGCATTAAAAAAATTAATTCAATTTGAAAATAATGAAAATAATAATACTCAATATTATAATTATATTATTGATGATTATACTTTGCCTGATGTGTCAAGAAGAAATTTATTTATTAAACAACTTATTAATGTGATTGTGACCAGTCGCAATTGTGACATTATTCTGGAGGCTTTAATATCATTGGCAAAAGACAAAATAAGTTTGTCGAAGAATTCTATTAGAGATCAATTATGTGATGAAGTTTCACTGCGTGCGACTAATGGACAATTTTCTCTTCAACAATTGATTGACGTCATCAGGATAATGTCACTTTTTGGAAATTCATTGTATCGTGCGTCAATAGATTCATTATGGATGGGTATTAAAATTAAGGAGGATGAAATAACTACGGAAAATTTAATTTCATTATTCAAAATACTTCCATTATTTAATAAAAGCAAAGATATTATTGAAGTTATTTTATTGCGTTATTTAATTAATTATTGGTGGAAATTTACTGGCACACAAATGGCAAATATTATTATTTCGCTTGGAAATAATTTAATTAAAAAAACAAATGCAATTGATTCTATTAATAAATGGGCAACAACGCACATGATTTCAGCGCCGGAAAATGATATTATAAAATTTATATACAGTTTAACATTAATAAATGTTTATGATATTAATTTGGAGAAATCATTGGAAAAATTTGTTCAAACAAATGCAAATAAAATAATTAATCCTGCGCTTATTTCTTGTATAATGAATTATTGTAAATTTCTTCACATACGTAATCCAATTATTTTTGATAATTGTGCTAAATATTTGATGAAATATGCAATGCAAATAACGCCACGACAATTTGCAACGATATTTATACCATTTGGTTATTTAAATTATCAAATTCCTGATAGTGAAAATTTTTGGCAAATATTTGATAAAGTATTAACAGCAAAATTTTCACAATTTACACCAAATGATGCATTGAATATTCTCCTTTCTTCCATATATTTACAACATTATCCAATAAATTTAACCAATAAAATATTTGCAGTGAATTTCATGAATAAAATTGACGACAAACACAATCCAAATGTTAATAGAGAATTAAAAATGAAATTAAAATTATTCGATAAAGCAATGTCTATTGAATGCAACAATTACAGTGGTGATTTATTTCCTCTAAATAATAAAACAATAACAATAACAATGAGACCGAAACTCAAACGAATTGTTAAACTTATTCATGATCAACTGATACATATAGCTGGTGATAAAAACAAGTTATCGAATGCAGTTATTCTTGGTGAATTATCAACACTTGATTTATATGTCATTGATGCAATAATACATCCAATGCCAGTGTCCTCGTCCTCTATTTTCATCGTTAATTCAGCGCCATCAGCGCTTACAATAAATAAAAAAATAATATACAAAACTGCTGTTATTATACATTTACCCGATCATTATTGTCGTAATACAACAGTATTAATTGGTCCACAAGTAATGAAATTACGACACTTGAGAAAATTAGGTTTACGAGTTATGACATTAAATTACATGACTCTATTAAATTTGTGCAGTGACACAAAACAATTATTTAATTATTTGTCATTTAAATACAAAAATGCTCAGGAGCCATTAATAAATATTAAATAAATGTATATTGAATTATTATATGTATAAATACTTTTAAATTATATATTACTGTTAAATTAATTATATTATTTGATTTAAAATTTGTTTCAGTCGTGTTATCAAGTCACCAAGTGAAATTGAAGTTTTGCGTTATGTATGCAAAATTAGTTCAGATGCACATAAAATGATAATGAAGAGTGTACGACCGGGAATGATGGAATTTCAATGTGAGGCAATTTTCAAGCAATATATTTATTCAGTGGGTGGCTGTAGACACGTGTCATACACATGTATATGTGGCTCTGGTCATAATGCATCAATTTTACATTATGGACACGCCGGTGCACCCAATAATAAAGTCCTAAATGACGGCGATATTTGGTGAGTAATTAAAAAAAATTAATTTCATTGAAATAAACAAATATTACTATTCATATAGAATTTTAATTCAAAATAATATTCATCAGTCTCTTTGATATGGGAGGAAATTACTGTGGTTATGCAGCTGATATTACGTGCAGTTTTCCTGCAAATGGAAAATTTACAGAGGATCAAAAAATTATTTACAATGCTGTACTTCGTGCACGTGATGCAATAATTAATGCAGCAAAACCTGGTGTAAAATGGACGGATATGCATTTATTAGCTAATCGAGTTTTGTTGACATCATTGAAAGATTCTGGATTGCTCCATGGTGAAGTTGATGATATGATGAATGCGGGATTGAATGAAATATTTCAACCACATGGTCTTGGACATTTACTTGGATTAGATGTACATGATGTTGGTGGTTATCTTCCTGGTTGTCCGGAAAAACCAACTAAACCAGGAATACGAAAATTGCGAACTGCACGAACACTTTTAGCAGGAATGGTATTAACAATTGAACCAGGTTGTTACTTTATTGATTCTGTAAGTAATAATTGATATTAGAAATAAAAAATTCTTATTTATTTTATTGATAATTGAAATTTGTTTTTGTAATTAATTGGTTAAATGGATTGTTGTTTAGTTATTGGATTCGGCGTTGGCCAACGATGAACAGAAGAAATTTATAAATGCAGATAGATTGAAGACATTCCGTGGATTTGGTGGTGTTAGAATTGAGGATGATGTTTTAATTACAGAAACGGGTGTTGAGAATTTAACTCATGTGCCACGCACGTCAGTATTATTTTTTTATCTTTTATTTTTATTACTATTGATTATTTATTTTGTAATTTATCGTCGAGTAATATTTCCTTTGTGGTTTGAAATAAAAAAATATACGAAGAAGTAAAACTTGATTAATGAATGTATTCTCTATATATTTATTTATTTTTCAGTGTGGAAGAAATCGAGACGTGGATGGCAAACGGATGTAAAATTGATGAATTAAAAGATACATGTCAAGCAATATTGGATTCACGACGAAAAGTGTCGTAAATTAATTAATTTAATAAAACCATTTTTATTATATCTCTTCTTTCATCTTCTTTGGACAATAAATAATAGAAACACATAAAAATTCTTGATACTATCTACAAATCATCAGGATATCAATATTTTATTAATATTTTGTATAAAAACTATTGTGTATTCAATATATAAACAAATAAAAAATAATATTTGTGATGATATAAATTCACAGAATTAATCGGCATTTAAATAAAATAAATTTGAATGAAAAAAAAAATAAAAAAAGATGAGTAATAAAATTCTTTTATTTGTAAAATATATTATTTATATTTATTATTAAACAATAGATGTTTATAAATGGCCATATGGAAATAATAAATAATAAATATGCATATAAAAATACATACATAAAATTTTCGATCAAGGATATCTACTTTGAAATAAATACGGAAATATAATTAATAATCTAAATTACACACATAATGACACATCGATATAACTGTACGTGCGTAGGTACTTCTGACGTACTAAATAAAATACTGATTAAACTTTCATAATTTCTTTGGAAAGGTCATGACATTATTCCCAAACATTATTTATTTTTCCCTTCAATTATTCGAAGTAACTAATTGAAAAGTCTATTAATATAACATGATTAAAATTAAATATATACAAACTAATTACATTTATTTGTTAATAATCACTGTGAATAATATTAACAATAAATAAATATATATTATTTTTCATTTAAATAATTTTTTTTACATAACTAAAACAATTTAATTTGAAATAAATTCTAAAAATTTTTATCCTATAAAAAAATACGCGTAAAATTTTTTATTATATTTTTAATATCTAGAAAAATTATATACATATGTATGTTTATGTATATATGTATATATTTATATTCCTGAGGATTATATAAAATCATAAATAATTTCATCATCGAAACGCGTTATTCATTTTTACTTTCCCCGGATTTCAAAACGCCCACTTATTTCTTTTTTATATTCTTTATTATCATCGCGAATTATTTTCACTTTAAAATAAACCCGCAATTATTTAAACAATATATCACATATGAATATAAATTTTACTGAGATATCGACACAAGACATTTAACATCGACCGAAGGTAACTCTCAAAAATCAACAAAAACAATTTTATTAAAATATAAATTCGTAATAATAAATAAATAATAAATACACACACTTTGTTCTTTATATTTAAACAATACACATTGAAATGCACTTAAATAAATAAATCTTTATATTTATTATCAAAACTTTCATCATCAATAAAATGAATATGAAAACAAAAAAAAAAAATTTTTTTTCCTCGCCAGCTATTCGCAATAAAATATTTATAATTATATTTACATTTGTTTATTAACATTATTATAAATTCTCATAGGACACTGTTTCATATTTCCATTTCTCTCTAATATATCCTCCTCATTACGCATTTTACGCGCGTTCGTTTTACGTATAGAGAGAGATAAACATTTATTTTTCCCCCAAGGTAAGACAGAAAAATATCAGAGCGCTGTGGCTCGCATTTATACTTACTTTACATATTATATTTAGTGTTATACCATCGCTCGTGCGGTTCGTATCGTCGGTGGAGATAATAAAATATAAAAATTTCAAACAAACATTTAAAAATCCAACCGACGTTATTGCAATACGATAGATAGAAAAAATAAACCAGTGACAATAAATTAAAATTAATTGAAAAAAAATTCAACAAATCTCAATATACAAAAATGAATTATTTAATTTCATTAATTTATACACACATATAATACTATCAAAAATAATAAATTATGTATATCTATACATACAAGAACATTAAGATACGCACGAAAAAATTTAATTGATTAGAGATTTTATGTGCGCGCGACTGTATATATATTCACAAAATATATTGAGTATTGAGCGCGCGCGTTTCACCGAGAGAAAGAGTGTACAACACACACAAATAATCGTGGAAAATTCGTTCAGTTGACGACAGTCAGAGTGAAGGCAATGAATGAGATTAAAACACACAAGAGAAAAAAAAAATCATAACACAACAATTCAAAAAATTCGCGATACTAAATAAAAAAAATATCAGAAATAAATTCGACCCACGAAAAAAAAAAATCTATTTAATTTCAAATTAATACTTCCTTTAAATAATTTTTGCACTAATGTTATTTAAATATAAATACATACACACACACACACACATATAAATATATGCATTGGGTTTTATACATATATATACAGATAATTGTGTGAATAGTGGTGCAAAGAATTCTTATTGACGTGCCTCTACTGGCATATAAAATAATTCCCGCGGGAGTGCGAATCGTTTATCCGAACATTCGCGAGAGTTTCATCGATCCGTTGAGGAAACGACTAAAGAGTGAAACAAAGTGAGAGAAAGAACAACGACGTCAGGAGCCGCGACGCCCTCATCATCACCTCAATTTCCCATCGAGGCTATTTTGTATCTATACATACATGTATACCTCGCGGCCAAAAAGTTTATGTACTTTTCATAACGTTTAAACGATATATTAAACAGCTATTACGTCGTCACATTGAACACACGTCTCTGTGCTTTTGACCTCTTGCATCAATACAATTATAATATATGTATAATTATTTATACACATACATGAACACAATATATTATGATATCATCGATAAACTTTAATCAGGTATAATACCATATCAGTTTTAAATATTATTTGTTTACGTATTATTTATTTTTTTTTCTTTTTGGAATATTGAGAGACTTTGGAAGAGACAAATAGGTTATAGATATTAAATTTAATTTTTCCATTGGTATTTATATGTGATTTTCGTGTTTTACAACGTTCAACTTATTTTACGTGTGTGGAATAATAAATATATGGTGGAGGTAAATAAATTAAGAGAAAAAAAAAATTTTGTGAGAGTTATATCAAATGTTTTTTTTTTTCTTTAACATTTTGATAAATTTGCCAGTATATGTATGTGATATTTGGTAATCATGTGGATGTAATATATACAAATATATACGTATATATGTATGGATAAATAAATGAATAGTAATGATTGATATATTGATGAGAGAACGAAGACAATTGTGTATTAGAAAAATGTTTCGTTATACAGCCCAAAGAAAACGAACAACAAATGTTTGTTCTTCAATAATTTTCGAAATATATGATGATTATTTATAAAGTTTCATGTGGAATTATTGGAAGAAAGAATGAAATGAAAATATAAAAAGACAGTATTAAATACAAAAATAAAATTAGAGAGGCTGTAATAAAAAAAAAAAAATAACCGTTCTAATACTAATGATTTGATCGTTGTGATTAGAAAACCAAACGGAATAAAATTAGTAAACAAATAAAAAAAATTAATCAAATGAATATAAAATAAATAAACAGTGTCTATTATATTTAGAATAAACATTTTCCATTATCGGCATAAAAAAAAGTTGATTAGTTGAAATAATAAATTAAAAAACTTCCACAAAATATTATTATTAAAATTACATCTTTATAATAATTATTTCGGTGACAATGTTTTGCTTCCAAAGTCCCTTCACGCGCACGCCTAGGGGTACATCAGTGACAGCCCCTTCTACAATTTCTACACCGCAGCAATCGACGACAAAAACCGGCAATTCTTTATCCATGACGACGTCAACGACAACTAACGGCATTGTATCAGACGCACGTCGACGTGGTTCCGAGGCAGTTAGTGAAGGCTCAGGCTCATCATCAATACAATATATCGATCAAGAATTATCATTATCAAATAGCAGTAGCACTGACACATTGCCGGGTATTAAATCTGATTATTTAGATATTAATCCATTATCACCGGCTTCAGCACCACTTGCAACACTTGATATAACAGTAACATCAGCAACGGCGGCAACCAATAACGAAATTAATCGTGATGATATTGTTAAAACTTCCTCCTCATTATTATCATCATCATCATCAGCAACAACAACAGCATCGTCATCTCCGTTAAATCGTAAAGCTAATGGACGTTGGCGCAAAAAATTATTGATACGCTTACGTTCAGATGTATCGAATTCTAATGGTAATACATCAAATAATTCATCATCGCCATCATCAATTAGTTCATCGTCATCGTCGTCAAGGAACTTTCAAAAATTATCACAACTGCCAATTACATTGAAAGAAGATAATGATGAAAAATTGATAGGAATTGAAAATAATTCTATCAATGATTTACCATCATTAAATGGATTTAGTGAAGAGGAGGAGGAGGAGGAAGAAGAGGAGGATGAAGTAGAGGAGGAATATGATGAGGGTTGTGAATTAGAAACTGAAACTGAGGAGGGTTTATCATTACCGTCCAGTCCTGTTGCTGCAATATCTGTTGGTCTTGCACCTGCTCAAGTTCCATATTATTCATTTTTATCTGTTAATGGATGCGCAATGCGACAAGAAAGCACAAGCACAAGTTCACCGCAATTGTCATCGGGTGTTGCGGTTAATGGTACTGATAATAATTCACAATCGGAAACAGCTGAGACAAGTTCAGTGACTGAAGAGTGTCCACCAGTTGGTATGAGTTTGAAAAAACCTGATACACTTGATCCACCTGGATGTTTACCTGCTGCACGCTCGTGTCCAAATCTTGAACAACAATCAACGGTTTGTTCGTCGACTAGTGGATCATCAAGTCCAAGTCCAGCTGGTCCACGTTTTAAACCACTTGAAGAAGGCGATATTCAAGTGTGCTATTTAAATCACACCAGGACACTAGTCAGTAAAATACTCTCAAGTAAATTTTTACGACGGTGGGAGACTCATCATCTTTATTTAAATGACGCCTGTTTATCACCAAAATCGGTATGTTAATAAAAATTTATTTTATTTATTTGATTAATAGTAGATAATAAAAATATTATTTGTTTATTATAGTAGATGAATTTTATTTATGATTATAAATTAATATAATTATATTTTTTTTTATTTGTATATTTATTTTTTTATGTCTGGGCTTACAATTTACAATTTTTAATAATATATTTTACTTTGTTATACGTTTGGATATAGTTCTGTGTTTAATGTTTGTATTTATTATTTGTCTTTTATATTCTCTTTTGTTACACGATTTTATTTTCATTTTATATACATTCGAATATACACGTTTACACGTGCAAACCATTGAGAGAATTCATTGTCCCACCACGTTTTATATATACACATTCGTTATATTTAGTTCTTGCGTCTTGAAATATATATTTATATATATCTATACATTTATATACACTTACATGTATAGATAGATTTATGTTTGGATAAACACAATGTTTAAAATCATCAGGGTGTTCACGTGGAAATAATTCTTTCTCTCGTCTTATACCAAAGCGCTTTTTGTCACTGAAAATGAATCACAAAAATTGAAAAAAAAAAATATATGTATATATTAAATATTTAATTGGAATATCGACAGATATATAATGTGGTGTGATTGTTGAAGATAAAAAAAAATAGTTGAAAATTTTTATATATTTATTACATGTAGAATTTGTGTATTATTTATTTTATCTCTGTAAAGGAAAAGAAAAATTCGATGCGTGATAATAAATACTTGAAATAACTTTTATTTTTATCTAGAATTAAAAATAAAAATTACTATACAGGCAAATTGGGAATTACCGAAATAATTTTCCTAACGGAAAAAAAAAATACAATATACACATATGTATGTAAATTAGACGTCAATGATATATTTCATATTTATTTTTTATTTCTCTATTGATATTTGATGACGCACAAACCTCATACGTACATCCAAAAAATAGATACATATACACATATGTTTTTTTTTTTTTCATCAATCACGTATTGAGTACTATATGACAGATGTTTCAGGCGCGTTATTAATAATCGTGTCACACGATAAATAATTATGATTGCACGTGCAGGATTTTTCTTTTATTCTTCAATTTCCAATTTTTTTTTTTTTATTAATCTCGTGGGTGGAAAAAATTTTTTTTTCTCATCTCTGCCTCCCTAGAACTCAATGAAAAATCGCGATAAAATTATATTCGATATGAAAGCAATATAAATACACAATAAACCCATCTACGTATTCACTATTTAATATTCAAATAAAATGCAGCGCAAAAAATAGAAAAAAAATTTTTTTTTTTACTTTTTTTTACATTCTCCAATACATCGAGTATTGTTAGTAATAATAAATATACCTGATACACTCACTTGGGACTGAAACTTCACAGAACAATGACCTGTACACTACCTACGTCATTACTGAAAAATACATATATTTTCAAGCATATAAGTTTCTCTTTATAAAATACAATAATAATTGCCGCGATGGAGACTGTTCGAATTTTCAAAACACACATACATTTATATAAATTAATAAATAAATATATATACACGTAGATGTATATATACGAACCGCAGTATTTATTCGTGTTTTATATCGCAGATATATAATGTTCACACGTTTAAACGTGCCAGTGCTTGACGTCAAAGCTGACCCTGGATATGAGTTTCCGCAGACGAATGCCGTATAGATTCGTCCCTGATATAGTCTTAGTCTCACTTATACACGTATATATACATAAAATAAATGAAAAATGATACGTTTTAGGTGGCCACTGAACTAATGACACTCATGAGAAATTTCTTTTCTTTATTTTTTTCTATTCTCTTAATATTTCTTATCTTTATAAATATTTCAAATGAAACAAAAATATTCTTATCAAACTTTCTAAAGCATTTATTTAATTCTCTATATAAATTTAAAAAATATAATATGTATTTTATTTTTTATTAAAATATACATCTATACATAATAATATATATTTATTCATGTATGCTTGATTGAATAAAGCACAAATTTTAAGATAAAAAAAAAATTATAAATTTATTCGATTGCAAAATTACACTGTGTCGATATATTCATCTGCGTCACTGCGTCATTGATGATTATTCAGATGCTTATATGATCGATTTACGTTCATTATTATTTTATGACAATATATATGCGTAGTAAATTATATATATATAATTATTTTTTTTATTATTTCTTTTCATCTTCATCTCGACATTATGTTTTTCTTATTAAAGCTGAATAATTGTGATATGACTTTGCAATAATGATGACTCTTAATTATAATACGCAGTTCAATAAATGTTAATTATATCTATAAATTATATATACATATATATTTCATTATCTATGTACTAATATGTACATTGTATTGTGTCAATTGTAATTTTCATAATGGAAATATTTTCTTGTGGATATAAACAAAATTGAATATAAATATTACACGTACATAATGATGATGTATGAATTTTATTTATTTATTATTGAAGGAGGAAGTGAACAATTGAGATGGGGTAATTAATTATACTATGTGTAGTAATTTATTGATTTACAATTAAGTTTATTTTTAGTAAATTAACAGAATGATATGGGCTTTTTTATCATGACATATTATCAGACACCAGCATGAAAAAAATATTATTATGTTTAATGTATATTGTATATAAGATGTCATATTAATAGATATTTTTTTTATGTATGATGTGTAATATAGAATGGTTATATACAAAATTTTATGTTTAAAAATAGACTGAAGGTAAGATATAAATTGTCGGAGAAAATTCATTGATGAAATTATAATTTAATTTACTTGAGTTTTATGTCATGATAAATTTTATTATCGTTAAAATATTATTCGATAATTTTGTAAATGCATCTACGAACTATAAAGTTAAGTTTTTATTGTTATTTGTATATCTATATACACTTACATAAATCGATTGATGAATTGTATGAGGAGGTTTGACGTCAACGGGGCCAATTTATATCCTGCCACCACATAAAATTACTAAATGAATATATCAACCGCAATATTAAATATTCCATTTTATTATAATATTTCTTAATTTTTTATTTCATCATCATCAATTTATTTTTTTTTATTTATATACATGTAAAATATTCAGTTCAATATTTCAAAGGGTATTAATCATAATTAATAATTATTAATTATGACGTTTGCGTTGGTTTTCTTTTTCTTTTCATCAAATCTGTGTCAATACATTTCTAATTTATATTTGTATGGTAATGGCGGAATAAATGAATAATTAAAATGATAATGTGTCGCACTGACACTAAAAATAAAAATATTTTAGTCAAAGAAAATTTATAAACTTTGTACAGGTCTGACAATTGTAGATAAATGAATACGTTAATATTTTTTTTTTTCGACTAATTTCTTTTATTAAAATTAAAAACTTTTATTATTTATACTTTTGAATATTAACAATGGATATCTATACGATGGCGTATGTGTATTCATTTTATGATAATGAGATATTGATATATAGGTTTTGTTTTTCTCGTGAAATTTGTCATTATTAATCCGTCATTGTGTTGATAATTATTTAAAAAAATATTTAAATCAATCAAAATTATATTTAAATAAATTAAATATCAATTATAATATATATAATAAATTTGTAATAAAAATATTTTACATAAATATTCTCATAGAAATTAATAAATAATTTTATATTAATTGTTAATCGATATAATAATTATTTTTAAAAATATTCAAATTAATCAAAAATATATTTAAACGAATAAAAAATAAATTATAACATATATACATTATAAATATAATAAATTTATAACAAATATATATTTTAATAAAAATTAATAAATAATTTCACATTTTTTATTGACAATAATATTTGCGTTAAATAATAAATTGCGATAAATTTATAATAAAAAAAAAATATAAAATATAAATTATGATATATTTATAATATATGTATATATAGTAAATTTATAATTTATATTAATTATATATATATGTATTCCAATAGACATACAAATAATTTTACTGCATGTAAAATTATTTTTTTTTTTCATTTTCAAGTTGAATATATAAATATTTATTTTTATACTTCACTTTATAATTTCATTTTTTTCATTTAATACATCAATGAGTTTCGTTCATTGAGATATTTGAATGCAAAAGCTAAAACCAGTGCTGTGGATTGGATTAAATGCGCAGAATCAGGTATAAAACCACGCGGGTTCAGAGCTCACTCGAACAGTCGTTCAACTCTACGGCCTAGATTTCACGACTCTGACGTCATTCACTGGGTTTTATATACTACGCAAGCGTGTTTGTTCACGTTTATCCTTCCATTTTCCTTTCTTTTTTTTTTCCTCCAATTTTTTTCTTTTCATTTTTCTCCATTTTCCCACATTAAATACACGTGAGACTCAGCACAATGCATACAGTAATTTCATATTTACTTTTTTTTTATTTTCATTTTAATTCACATTCTCTTTTGTTTCCATACAAAAAAAAAGTGCAATAAAAATTCCTGCTGACTTATTTATTTTCGTAAATAAATAAAATTCTTATCAATATAAATTTATATTACCAATTTTATTTTTATTTTTATTTATTTTTAACAATTGAAATATTCTATTGTGTAACGATTTATTCATAGATATGTTTGGCGTTATTTTTTAAAAAGCGATAGTCAATGATAAGACGATATTTCTAATTTTAAAAGCTATGTATATATACACAGTATAGGGAAACAATTAAGAAACGAGGAAGGAGAATTAATGACGAAGGGAAAAAAAAATAAACAATAAAAGTATATATAAGAAGGAAGAAACTGGACGTTGCCGGAAAATGCAGTGACCTGCTGACACACTTGGGTTCGTTACTCCCTTTGTGAGCTTTCAAGGAAGGAGGAAGCACACAAAAAATAAAGGGAGAAAAAAAATACAGAAAAGATTATAGATATAGAAATAGACAAGGGAGAGAAATTTATAAAGGTCAAAAAATATTCTCTTGTATTTTTAGACACATGAAAAATATTCTTATTTATAATAATACAAATAAAATAATTTTCTTTTTATTTTCAAATATAAAATTTCATATTGTACACATTGATATATATTTATAAATTTACATTTAAGTATATTATCTTTTATTTTATTTTTATCCATATCAAAAAATGATGATACACAAATTATTTATAGTATCGATATTACTCTGAGTGATTAGAGAAACACATGGCACATTGTGATGGGTGACGCACGTAAATTTTATATATCGCACGTTGAAATCGAGCTCATTTACAATTTATGTAACGAGCAATTTATTCAACGATATCGTTTGATATGAATGAATAATCAGTCGAGTGTTTATCGGGAATATAAATTTTTTTTTGTTGAATTATTATACCAGACGTGTTTGAGAAAAGTGAAGAAAGAAAATAAAATAATTAATAGAACAAAGAATATATCATAAAGAAATTTTTTTGATATATTTTTCTTACAGTAAAATATAAAAGAAAATTTTATTATTTTAATTTTCAGCTCACAGGATTCCTTCAACAACCAATTCCATATAGCAGCATGACTGAAGTTTACGCAGTTGCACGATGGGATCCAACTTATAAATATTGTTTACGTATTGTTCTTACTGACGGCTCGTTGTTGCTTCAGGCAAGCAATGCATACACAAGAGATCAATGGTATCATTCGATACTTTGGAAGGTTCGTTTATTTAACATTATAATTAAATATATAAATTAAAAAACAAAATATTCAGATGAATATAAATAAATATAAATATTAATATCTATTTAATTATTTATTCTTTTAAATTTATTCATTGACAGAAAAGTATATTTAAATATCAACATTTGGTTACTGGCAATACAAAAGAGGATGTTATACTTAAAGAATTAAAATTAATGGTGGATTTTGCTCTTTGGACACCGCTGCAAGATGAACGAGTTAATAGTATTCCATTGGAAGCTGTTGCAAAACTTCTTGATGATCAAACACCATTACATATTGCTGCTTATGACAAGGATTCAATGAAGGATTTAGAACATGAGAGATTGGAATTTGAAGTGAAACGAAATTGTCAGAGTTGGGCAGAAGCTGTATTATCTGTTGCTGCGCCATTATTAGAAAAAGCTGCACCACCACCAATACTTGCACGTTCATTAGCACGATTAGCTGAAAAACATCCACATTCATCACTTGTTCCAGCATTGGCGCCAGCAATTACACGATGTTTGAAACACACTGTTGATTTTGGAAAATCACCGGATATGAGAAAACTTATACAAATGTTTATCGCAGCGTTATATGAAAATAATGATGGTGAACAATCAATTAGAGATTATATTAGTTCAATTCATGGACCTGGTAGTGATTGTCCACATCCAAGAATTTTACCAAATTTAGTGTCAATTTGTGTCGCAGCAATATTTCACAGGTATAAAATATTTTTTTAAAATTCTATTTTATAATTATTTCAACATTTGAATTAATAAATATCAAATTATTCCAATATAGATTTGATGTTGGAAGTCAAGAATCAATTGATACCAATAAAAAATCCACTCTTCCAGCATTACAATGTTATTTATTAGTATTAACAATAACGTAAGTATTTATAATACTATTATAAATATATTTAAACTCCTATATACATTTTTTTTCATTTTGAAATAATTATTAATATTGATTAATGCAGTATGTTTGCTGGTTATATCTGTATATTAATGAATGAATGGAATTTAGGTCGGAATATGCTGATTGGAGACCGGGTCTTAGTGCTCTTTTGCAACCCGTTCCATTCCCAGAGCGTGCACTTGCAGACAAAGAAGTACAGAATGCAGTATTGCTTGGTGTAATGCAATGCCTCTCTAATGATCCACGTTGCACAGTTCATCGTGTATTACTTCCTGTACGTGAACCACGACCTGGATGGATTCACATTGCTGCACCGTCCAGTCCTGCTTGTCCCGATAATGGCACACTTTTTGGACAAATGGTAAATTAAATAAACGAATGAATATTAAATTATATTTAAATTTAATTCTACAATGATAAACATATTGTAGTGATTGTGAATAATTTAAAACAAAGTAAAGAAGAATAATGAAGAAGGGAAAAATAAGAGCTTTATATAATTTACAAAATTTTTAATATAATAATAATTTTTGTTTCAAGTTTTATTTAATATTTAATTTATTATATATATTTTATTTCTTTTTGATAATATATGAGTTAATTTTATTTAAATATAATTATCATTTTGTATATTTAGCTGTATTAATTTTTCAACACTTGTTTGAATATTTTTATAAAGCATGACGTGTTAAACTTATATAATTGTATACTTTGTTAAATGATAATTTATCATAAATTATTCACGCGACTTGTGTTATTGTAAATAAAAATTCAATTATACAGTTAACAACAATGTTGGCGTGCTGTTGTCGACGAAAAAAATTTATCAGCTCACTGTTGAAACACACTGGTAGTACATGTATATTACTTGGTGTACGTGGATGTGATGCAGCACAAGAGGCTCTGTGTTTGATGTTAGAATGGCGTTTGTTACCCAATGAGGAAGCACGATTACAAGTTGTTTCTGCACTTCAATCAACTGCTTCAGGCAAAGAGCGCTATGCTGCATTGTGTCAACGACAAAAGAATTTACAAGAATTGGTAAGGAAATTTCAGTTTAATAATTTATTATAATATTCATATTTTATCTTTATGTATTTAGAATTTAAAATATATATTCATATATATATAAAGATAGTTTAATTATTAATTTATCTACATTGTATTTTATTTGAAAAATTTATTTTTCAATGTCTGCAGCAGCAGAAAGGTGGACCAAAAAAACTTACTCTTCCAGTACGTGCAACTGACGCTGACGTTGCATTATTACTTGGCGGTGGTGCTTTGGGCAATCTTGAATGTTTGAGCTTGGCATTTACATCAGTAACATCGGCTTGCGCTGAACAATTGATAAAATTACCAGCATTGAGATATCTAAATTTATGGGCAACCCAGTTTGGCGACACTGGACTACAAATGATAAGTGAACATCTACAGAAATTGCAAGTGCTGAATCTTTGTGAGACTCCAGTTTCCGATAAAGGAATATCAACTTTAGCCTGTAAGTATACATGGGTATATAATATATATCTATGTGTACTATTAATCAATAGTTTGAATTTTATTATAAAGTTATTTATCAATGGATTCAATTGGAAATAATAAATTTAATATTTTTATTCATTTTAGCATTGACAAATTTGAGGAAATTAAATTTAAATAGCACCAAGTTGTCAGCACAAACTTTTGAATCATTGAAAAAACGTTTACCATCACTTCAAGAATTTGATGTACGTTATACTGAAGCATGGTGACCCGAGGCTGTGCCACAAGAATCATCATCGTCATCATCATCATCATCAACACTATCGTCGTCGTCGTTATCAACAATGGACAAACACCACAACAATAGAAATAATAGTGTCAATGAGAATACAAGACAAGAGTATCAGCAATTAGATTTACGTGTACTTGATGCAATAGAACAATAGATACTCGTGGAATTTTTTTTTCCATCGTGAATAATGAATTTTTATGATGATGAAAATATGGAATATTTTGATGATGAGCATGGAATAATGCTTGGATGGGAATTCATGATGTGGCAGCCAATGTAGAAAGACAGAAAGGAGAGTTTAAATATTGAATGGATAAAAAAGGAAAAATATACAAGATAAAATAATTAAAATTAAATTTCTGTCCTTAAGAAATATTCAAAATTATGAATAATCCTACGGTTTAAGGGTGACCAACTGCCTGAATAATGAGAGTTCTGAGTGACCACTGCCATAAATAAAAGAAATTAATAAAAATAATACACGTGCGTATAGTCACTGCAGTCAGATAGAAAAAATTAATTACAATTAAATAAATTAAATCAATGAATAATAATGTCAAAAGACGAGAGGAAAAATGGTGAATTTAAAAGTTAATATTGATGATTCAATTTATTGTAGTATTTGTTAATTCTCATTTCCTTTTTTTTTTTTATTTTTATTTAAACGAGATGATTTTAAACACTCCAGGTATTTGAATGAGGTATGGGTTATTAATATTGTTTGTTTAATAGTGTACATAGTTAAGCAGGATAAGTGATAATTTATTGTAGTTAGGGAATATTTATATGTTATACAAATTGAATGAAAAATGTAATGTTCAATATATACAACAAGAAAAAAAAACAAAGTAAAAAAAAAAGCACATATTGAAATATTACGGTTTAGATAAGAGAAAAGTAAATTGAATTTGTTGCGTAATAATTATTGATATTTACGATAAATGAAAATTGAATTATGAAATGAAACAAATTTAGTTAAATAATTTTATTTCAATTTGTCTTATTAATTATGTAAAATTACCTAAATAATAGGTTCTGACTGATTCTGTATTTAATTATTTTCTTTGCTTTATTCTCTTTTATATTAAATTAAAGCTTCAAGGGAGCAAAAAAAAATGAAAGAGCATTATAAAAAGACTGCTTATGTCAATTTCAAAATGAAAAAAAAAAAAAA
>JAQQBR010000002.1:9236855-9257850 GCA_030347285.1 Microctonus hyperodae
TTTTTTTTTCTTGTTGCTTTAAACACACGCAGTGTTGTACGCAATATTTATTAACACACTCGAATATTCATCTTTACAATGCATATAAAATGATTGTGAGATGTCACAGTGTTAGAAAATAATCCGCAATTGCTTATTACAACGAACACACGAAGGTTTATTTATTTAATTTATTTTTCGGAGAGCAGGGAAAATTTTTGTAGTAACAAATTCAAATCACCTAACATTATTTTCAGTCTCTAATTCCACGTAATATCCAAATACAGATTCATTAATGACATGAGTTTTATGTAAATTTATGTATTTATTTTCATTCCTTCTTAATAATGCATTTAAGATGATATTTATTTGGTACTTAATTTTTTTTTTTCACTTATTCATTTGTCATTCTCGAAAAAATAGATCAATGCCGAATATTATTTAATAAATCATCACTTCTTTTTTTTTTGTCATTACACTCATTGCAATTGATTTTGTTTTAAACTATTGTTAACTCTATGAGCTCGAAAAAAAAAAAGAAAAAATTGATTAAAATAAAAGAAAAATCGATATCTTAGATTAAAAGTGTAAAATCAACGGAAAAAAAAAATCAAAAATATTATTTCAATAGCTTAATTACTGAATCACACTCAAACTCATTGGATTATTTCACTCAATGAGATTACAATATATTCACGATGAAAATAAGCAATTATTTTCAATAACTTTATAATAATCATTCCACGTCATCAATTGTTGAAACGAATTTTTTTCCTACATGATAATAAATGAACATTTTTCCTAATAATTAATTACGTGACACAGCACATAATCGGCGTACGTGTTTGATGACCAAACAAAAAATTTATAATGTCATAATTTTTCTCACACTTCGCCAGATATTTGAACTACTTGCAACTAATAATTCCTATCTAAAAAAAATAAAACAAACAAAAAATCGATTTGGCCCGAATTATTTCTTAATTAATCATCAATATTTTTTCACTTATTTTATTATATTAAAATTATTTTCATGATAAAATTACGATTGTTCGCCATTAGCTGGCCAATGGCCAGTATTATTCCAATCCCAATCTTTACCTTTGGGTCGAAATTTACTCGTGCTACCTGAATTATTCCAATCGCGATGAAAAAACTTTTTTTTAAAATGATGTCGCTCTGGATCGGGCTGTCGTTGATATTTAAGCGGTACCGAAGAAGAATTATTGTTACTACTATTTGCGGTAGATGTGTTCGGTGGTCGTGGACTAGTTGGCGATGGAGTACGTGGTGGTCCCAATGCTTCATCAGGTGAAGGAACAATTGGTGGTTGCCCGGTCACAGCACTATCCGATCCCAGTCCACTGTCTGGACTTGTGTTTACACCTTCAGTTGATCTTCGACGTTTATCAAGCTCAGTCGAAGCAAATGCTACTAAACGATCAAAACCTGAGCTGATACGATCCTGCCAATCTGCCTCACCATCTGTAAATCCGACATAATTTTTCAATTTAATTTTCCTCACAAAACTTTTTTTTTAATCCCAATATTTCAAATACCATATTTTCATAAAAATAAGCCATTATCTGTTTTTTTTTATATGTTTTTATATAAAAGTGTGGAAATATTTTGAAGGATACATGAATATTGTTTTTTAAAGTGAATATTTTCATGCAGAGATCACGATTTATTTATAAGAAAAAAAAAAAATCGATAAATAAAAAAGAAAAAAGAAACTAAAACATTACAATAGGAAAATTTTTTTCATAAATGAAAATCACCTCGGAATAAAATATATATATATTTATAAATAAAATTAATACTAATAAAAGATAATAGGAATAATAGCAGTTTAGATAATACAATCCCCTAAAGTATTGCCAGAATAAAAAATTGGCTACCTTTGGCTATAATTGGTCGTAAAATTCACCAATTTGTCCATTAATGAATTTAAAAAAAAGTTTATTAATGCTAATTGATATTCAATTTCTTTTTTAAATATACTGAGCAAATACAACGTTGAATTCAGTTGCGTAAATGAGCTTGGCTTATTTTCATGCAAATATGCAACTGATTTTATTCAAAACCCAAATTGGAATTTAATTTATCAAATTGAATCCAACAACGCGTGTACATACACAAATTTTTTGTGCTATTTCTGTATATTTTTGTATTTTTTGTCTTATTAAAGAAAAATAAAAGAAAGGAAAAAATTTTGAAGAACCCCTTTGGGAAAACTCACCAAGAGCCACGAATCAACCCAAAGGCAGCCATATTTTCTCTTTTTTTCTTTTTTTTTTCACTCTCTCTCTTTCTCTATTTCTCTCTCTTACTTCTCTCCCTTTGATCGTCTCAATTGCTAACAAAACAAGCCGCAGGGAAGTTTTGAGGGAGGACTGAGTATGTGACAGAGCTAACCAACAAACAGCTACAGTGCATCTAACAAATACAACCAACAATAACAAAAATAATAAATTATAAGAGATAACTCATACCAACTCCATTAAGATATGCGGTATAGATAAAAAATAAAAACAAAAAGAGTGTTGATCTCGCCAAAAACCATTAGTGAGTTAAAAAAAAAATAAAATAAAACAGATGAGATAAATAAATAAACGAAAAAAAAAAGATGCACAAAAGTAAATAAACCAACTACAAAAAATAAAATTTCAAAGCATAAAAGTAAAAGAAGTTTCAATTCAAACTGTATAAAATAAGAAACACATCAGAAAAAAAAATTAAAATTAGAAAAATACGAGTTTTTACTATCAATAATTAGAGCAATAGCCATTTAAAAAAATCTATTATTCGCAGATTATGGTATATTTAATATTGAAAATCGAAGAAAAATTGAAATAATAAATAGTAAATTGCGTTGAAACTTTATAATAATAAAAAAAAAAATTCTAAGAGACACACAATCATCTCCCTTCCACGAGCAAATATTTATATGAATGTTAAATATCCCGCCTAATATATAAATATAATTATTTTAAAAAAATTTTTATTACTTACCATCATCACCAATACCACTTCGTTGTCTTTGCGTTGTCATGTGCGGCTCATCAACAAGCGGCGTCGATGTATTAGAGTGTGGCTCGACAAGTGGGCTCAATGGTGCTCCACTTGTGCTTACCGAAGACACATTTGTCTCATTTTTCACTGAAGCAGCTGATGAATGTAACTGAAGTGGTGGCGTTACTCTGCTATCATTACTACTGCGACTATTATTACTACTCGCGTAACGTAAATATGGTTGATATCTGTTAAAAAATAAAAATAACAAATGAAAACAAAGCAAAATACTAATGAAAATTAATTTTGCATGTCACCAATAACAAAAAAATAAATACATTATAAATATCAATTATAATTTTTTCTTTACCTTCGATTATTCGCTGGTTCATTTTTTCCATTACCACTATGATTATTCAATATTCTCGCGTGTAACGACGCAGCTAATCCTTCAACTGGCACATCACCATTTGCCGAGGACGTCGATTGTGATGATGAATGTAATGGCGCTGCTGGTTGAGTTTGATTCATCATTTGTGTCGTTGGATTGTCAGCAAAATATGACTCATGATACGGTTTGATATCAGCTCGTGGCAATTGCACCGGTGTGTACCTTTTATATTAAAAAAAAATATATATATTTATATAAATCCCAATCAATAAATAAAATAAGACAAATAAAAAACTATCAGTTTCATTGGAAAATACATTTAATAAATTGTCTGCTAACCTCTGTGGTTGCGTCGCAGGTGTAAATAAAACTGAAGAACGTGATACAGCAGTTGTCGATGTGGATGACGATGCAACAGATGTTGGAACGTAGCTAGCAACATGTGCCAAAGTTGCAAGTCCCGTTTCACCTTCGGCACTTGTTGGTCTACTAATTGGCGAATAAACAGCTTCAGTTCTAACCATTGCGCTCATATCAACCGCGGCATTTATAATTGATTGATTTGATATTTCAAGTGTACGTTCAATTTCACCGCTAACAAGATCACCAATTGTTCTTGTACCGAGCAATCCACCACTGCTACTGCTGTTGCTGTTGCTACTATTACTGCCACTTGGTTGAATACGCTCGTTCGTTGATTGTCGTGCATCTGATATTGCTCTATCAGGCGTTGTTAAATGTGACGTTAATCGTTCTTGGGATAGGTGTCGTCGAAGTGCCAATTTTGCTGGTGATACCTGTGTATAATCAGGCGTTGATACATTTGGCGGTATTACTGAACGTTTTCTATCGCTATCATTCAATTGCGATGGTAATTGCGATTGCATTTGTGAAAGAAGGGGCGGTTGTTGTTGCTGTTGTTGTTGCTGCTGTTGATGCTGTTGTTGTTGTTGTTGTTGCTGTTTACTTCTATTTTGTTGATCTTCATTTAAAACACTAGTAATAATACTTTTAAGCCGATCCTCAAAATTAACAACTCTCGGGGGCTCTTGAACCCTATGAATAGGCTCACGTGAATTCACCTGGGATTGAGGCAATGTCGCGGATGGAAAATTAAAATTTGCTTGAGGCAATCGGCCTCTGGGACTTGTTGCTGATGTATTATTACCGCCAGCTGAATTGTTGCTGTTATTACTACTGTTGGTATTATTATTGTTGCTAATGCAATGTCTATTTGGTATTCGACCAGCTTCTATTTGCCGACCGGTTTCCAGAATTTTTTGCGCTAATATTTCCGGATTATTCTCTTGGATTTTTCCAATGTCGGGTACATCCGGCCATTCTTGTGATCGCGAACGTCCATCGCGATTTTTCCGCGATGAATTCGCTTTACCGTTTTGTTGTGAATGTACATTAGTGTGTTTACTTACAATTGCTTCGCGCTGCTGTTGTACTATTGCCGCAGCCTGTTTCTCACTCGTTGCACGCTCTAATGCATTCAATTCATGTTCCAGTTTCGATACCTGAAGATAAAAAAAAAATTTATTCAATCATTTATAATTTTACATTGATATACATTTGTTGAATATTTTCTTTTATTATTTTTGCTTTAATCATACCTGAGAATGCAATTTTTTCCTCTGCGATAGTGTTGTAGATATTTCTTTCAATATATAATCTTGTGTCAATGCTTGTGGTGGATTTTGGAGATTATTATTTGTATTACCGTGACTATTATATTTTTCCTGGAGCTCTTGATGTCTAATTGCTGTCAATCGCGTTTGTTCATTTTCAATTGTAGATACTTGCGCTTGCAATTTACTTGCTTTCGCTTGTAATTGTTTATGCCTAAGAACAATTTCTTTGGCTTTTGCCAATAAATCACCAGGCGATGTGGCATTAATTCCCAATTCAGTCATTCGTGCTTTTAACAATGCCACACTATCGTCAATCAATACTTTTATTTGCTTCTCCAATTGCGCTGCACGCGATTGTAATTTAGAATTCCTTTCGCGTTCCTTTGTTAAATCGGCATTAACTGACACTTTATATGCTGGGGTTCTCATTGATTCCAACATGAGCATGAATTGATCTCTGTAAGACAAATGAAAGAAAATTAAAAAAAAATAAATCAATGATAGAAATTTATTTTGTAAAGATTAATTTCTTTTTTTTTCGGGATAAAAAAATTTTTTTCTTATGTACCTGTATGAATCAAGAAGCATTTGTAATGCATATGGTGTTGCAGCTGGTGCTGATGGTATACTAAGCTCTTCATGAACTGATATTGGATGTGATTGTAATGACATTGATAATGACGATAAATGTTGATCAACACAACCAGGTGCCGGTGGAAGCTTTTTACCCATTGCTTGTGGAGATGTACTCAATAATGTTTGGCTATGAAGTAAATCTAATCCCGATATATTAATTGTTTTCTTGGGTTTAGCCTTTTTAACACCACGACCACCGCGTTGTCGACCCCGTGTCGACGTTGATCTTCCAATACCACCGCCGCCAACTTTTCGATTTAATTTCCGTCGCATTTTCGACGGCTGTCGACGTGATTTAACATTATCATCCATATCTGAATCGCTATTTGTTACCTGCTCATCGTTATTTGGACTTTCAAGCTGTCGTGACAAATCTCTTTTAGCTCTGTCGCCACGTTCACTTCTATTTGATAACTTACTACTATTGCTGGCAGTGTTACTTATCACAGAATCAGAATTTTCAAGATCTGGTCCGCCCAGTCGATTATTTTTCAATCGCAAAAAATAACGCTCCAATTTTGTTCGATCAATTACATGAAGATAATAAGATACAGGTTTACCAGTCCAAGATACTGAACCTTTTAATGGAGTCATCTCCGAGACATGCATTATTGTTCCAATGTCTGTGTGGAAAAAAAAAAGAGAAAAATGAGCAAACGAAAACGGAAATCAGTTTTATTTATAAATTTGTTTCTTTTTTGTTTCATTCGCAACGACGAATTTATCTGTATTATTATTATTATTTAAAATATATAATTAATAATTTGTTGTACATACCACTGAGATTGCGATCGGTAATACGAAAATTTAATGGGCAAAATGACTTTGATGAAACAATACGTGCTCCATCACGTAAATCAGCAAAACGTTCTTTTAATTGATGATCAACTGTCGGTCCAAATGCAAAATTATTAACAAAAACTATTGTTGCATTTGTAATACTTTCACGATGTTCATCAGCTAAAAAATCTCCCTTTACAATACGATATTCACCGCATCGTTTACCATACCAATTTAGCCATTTGCGAAAATTTATTTCCATACCCTGAAAAAATGTATAAAAGAATATTTTATTTTTTATTGAATTCCAAAACATTTGAAATAATGTTAATATTTCAATTTTTCATTTAAGTTATTTACCTGGGCATAACGTGAAGGTACATCGGCTCGTTCAACGCCCAGTGCAATTTTACAAAGTGTTGCTGCTGCCATTTGAAGAACAACTTGTCCAACTCCAGAGCCCAAATCAATAAATACATCATCTTCTGTTACATCAATTTGATCAATCATTTGACAAACAAGTTCATAACTCGTTTCACCATAAACTTCAGGTGAAAATGGTTCATATTGATTCAATTTATCTGGCTCAACAACTGCTTGGTTGTATGTTTGCTGTAATATGTGTCGTAATAAACCTCTACTTGGTCGTTTATTCAATCTTTGACATGGTAAACTGGTGCCTTTTTCCTAAATTCCAATGCAATCATACAAAATATATCAATAAAAATTGCTGGAATTTAACCAAACAAACTTTAATTCAATTAAAAGATCAATAATAATACATACCAGCTGTACAAGACTGTCAATTGCTCTATTAAAACGATCACATAAACTTTTCATACTATCATAATTTCTTGTGTCATAATTTTGCAATATATTATTCTCCAATGGCAATTTGAGATCTGGTAAATCATCACAGACCCATCTCATTGTATCAACAACATCCAATGCTCCATCATGACGATCCTATTGAAAAAAATAAATAAAAATAATTACAAAAATACTATTCAAAATAAATAATCAAATTCAAATGTTAATAAAAAATAAATTTATAAAAATCAAACTGTGCAATACATCAATACACACAGTAGTCTCTACATAAACAATATCTATGTCATGGGCATGAAAATGAGGACAATAATGCAATAAAATCTTCAACATTAAACATAAAAATTCAATGTAAAAATAAATTATGAAATGTTCAACAATAAAATTACTCAATTAAACTCAAAATCAAATCCATCAACAATTCTAAATTAAACAAATGAACAAACAAAATAAAAAACTTTATACAATCAACATCTTCATCTGTTTCCATCATCAAAACACACACGTGTCGTGTCACCATTAACAACAATAGGCATGTATCCATGATGAAATAATAAACAAATATACAAAATTAACTTACAGATCCCGATCCAGAGGTGAGTGGCCACTGGTAAACGATGGGCTCTGCTCCCGCTGGTGAATGTAGTCGTAGCTCCATTTTTTTTTCCTTTATTCTTACTGTCTTTTCCTTCTTCTTCTTCTTTTCTTTCTCTACAATATTTTCACGAGGCACAGTAAATATATTCGCGCCTAACGTGAATTTATCAATATTTATCTCAATAATATCCCACCTAAATGATGTAATAAATTAACAACCCCCACTGCCCCCCCGCCCCTGCACAATTGTTGTTGATAATATTGTTTCTCGTGCCCTTAGGATGTACCCACAATCACGTAGACCACGCTCGGGGAGCCCCCTCCCCACTCAACAATCGCTTTCCCGAACATCAAGCACTTGGAGGAGAAAAAATGAAAAATGAAAAAACAAATTAAAAAAATAGGAAGCGCTCACCTGACGCACTATTTTGCCACGTTCTGTTCAACTTTTATTTATCAATTTATTAACACACGATTATTAAATTAAAGCGGGGAGGGTATGTAAATTGTTAATTATATTATAAATTACAAACGGTACACAGTGAAGAAGAAGGACACAAGGAAAAAACACAACGAGCACAGAGGAGTTTTGCGTTTTACGGGGCGGGAGGGGGAATGACGACATCAAAACATGGCGTCATGTCTCTTCCTCTCTAGGCGCACAGAACACACACACGACGGCCACACCACCATCTCCGGGGGCCACACTCAGTTTGCCTCTCTTTCCTTTTTTTTTTCTCTCTCGTCGTCGTCGTGTGGTTTTAATATGTATAGTTTAGTGCGCATGCGCAGTAATCAGCCATTGAACCTGTAACAATATAAAGAGAACTCTATCGTCACGTACACGCATGTTATATACATTGTTTCCATTTTTAATATCAATTGTATATATATGTTTGATATACAGGTATACACATATATATGCTTTTGGTATGTGGAATAGTATGTGTATTTTATATATGAAAATGATATTGAAGAATGAAAAATTTTATAGTAAATGTCATGGAATTTTTATGAGTGAAAAATATATTTATTCACAGAGATGTTTTATTTTTATATTATTTATATGAGATATATATCTTGTTATTAGGATTTAATATGATGTATTGAGTATTATACTATTGTATGTATTGTATATTTAATTATAGTATAGTTTAATTCTCACGAACTTGAAAAACTGTATATATTCATTTTATTATTGCTTCCGTGTACGTGACTGAATAACTAAATTGAGAATTATTTTTATAATAATATATAAAACATTTTATATATATTAAATACATATTATGCATTATATGTGCATTTATTATTGGAAATTGTTCATGGTAGATTAAATAACATTTTTTTTTTTTGGCGACTATCCAGAATGTATGGATAAATATTTATCTTACAGATGAAATTATGTTTCTTTATTATTTCGTCATTATGTATCATAAATATATTTTATGATGATAATATAGCATGAAAAAAAATTATTTACAGTTAACCTTTTCAATATATATACAATAAACTATTATTATTATTATTCGTGTAATCTAACCTAAATGTTGCACACAATATTAAAAATAATATTTGAAAAATATGTGAATCCCCATATATATAATTTTATGTGGAGAATTTTCGAAATTAATTAAGTATTTTTGTATTATTTGTTTGTATAAAATAAAAAATAGAATTTTAATATTTTATTTGTTTAATTTGAATTATTTTTAGCGACAGTCGATAATGCAGAGAATATTTCGAAAAATTTCCGTTATGGCAGCAGCTTCGTTGTTAGTAATATATTTTTTTCAAATAGGGGAAAAACATATATCGAAATCTAGTAATCTTTATTTTTCTCATGGATTACACACACACACATTCCCATATATACAGCTATAAATATGTATGTGGAAATATTTATGACAATATGGAAGCTTAATAAAAGCACCTGACTGTCAAATTTCATTTTAATTAATAGATAATTAATCGAGAATATATATTTACACTCACATACAGGGATAAAATATCAAATTTATAATGTTGACTGCAGCATCAAGTACTTTATCTAATAATACTGGTGGATCATACAGTAATGATAAACCTTTGGGTGTCAGTGGTGAAACTGAACTCGGCACTGATCCGGCTTCTGGAGGATTTTTTCATTCTGATTATAAAAAGTATTAAATCATTTATTTTTCATACATATCTATCACACTATACACCCACTTGTGTCGTCATTTTATAATCATGATTGTTAATATGTCGAATATTAAATGTCAACAAATATTTATCAAACATTTAATTGATAATGGCAATTTTAAATCAATATTCAATAATAATTATTCAATAACTTTCAGGCATGACGACTTAAAACAAATGTTAGATAGCAACAAAGATGGTCTCAAACTTGAAGCTATGAAACGTATTATAGGGGTATGAAAAAAATTATAATTCATATTTATTTGTTAATATAATAAACAAATAATATTTATATTTTTTTTTCTTGTTCATTCAGATGGTGGCGAAAGGCAGAGATGCATCAGATTTATTTCCAGCAGTTGTGAAGAATGTTGTATCGAAAAATATTGAAGTAAAAAAATTGGTTTACGTTTATTTGGTGAGATACGCTGAAGATCAACAGGATCTTGCATTATTATCTATATCAACATTTCAACGTGCATTAAAAGATCCAAATCAATTAATTAGAGCAAGTGCACTCCGTGTACTTTCGAGTATTCGTGTTCCGATGATTGTTCCTATTGTTATGTTGGCAATTAAAGATTCAGCGAGTGATATGTCACCGTACGTACGAAAAACTGCTGCTCATGCTATTCCAAAATTATATTCATTGGACGCTGAACAAAAAGACGAATTGATAAGTGTATTAGAAAAATTATTGTCCGATAAAACAACATTGGTTGTTGGTTCAGCAGTGATGGCTTTTGAGGAAGTTTGTCCTGAACGTATTGATCTTATTCATAAAAATTATCGTATGCTTTGTAATTTACTAGTTGATGTTGATGAATGGGGACAAGTTGTTATTGTTAATATGCTAACACGATATGCAAGAACTCAATTTGTAAATCCAAATTTAGACGTGAGTAAAAATGTTTTTTGTTTTTTTTTATCCTACTCAGAAAAAACACTTCAAATTTCAGTCTGTAGACCAGAATACCTCTTTAATCCTGAATTAATTTTATTCAATAATGACAAACAAGAAATTTGTTTGTTTATTATAATATACATTTCTATTCTTTAGGATATTGAGGAAGATCCGAATCGGCCATTCTACGACTCGGATTCAGACTCATCAAATGTAAAGAAAACAAAATTCTCACTTGATACCGATCATCGATTATTATTAAGGAATACAAAACCACTATTACAAAGTCGTAATGCATCAGCAGTAATGGCTGTTGCACAACTTTATCATCATGTTGCGCCACGTAGTGAAGTTATGATTGCTGCTAAGGCATTGATTCGATTATTAAGAAGTCATAGAGAAGTGCAGAGTATTGTTCTTCACTCCATTGCCAGTATATCAATCGCAAGAAAGGTAACGTAAGTATTGCGTATTTAGACGCAAACAAATTATAAAATATTATTAATATAAAATAATTAATAATATAATATTAATGAATATATTATTTATTTTGTTTTTTAATGTATTTAGGGAATGTTTGAACCATTTCTTAAATCATTTTTCGTTCGTACATCAGATCCAACGCATATTAAACTGTTGAAATTAGATATTTTAACTAATTTGGCAACGGAAACGAGCATTGGTGTAATTTTGCGAGAATTTCAAACCTATATTTCTAGCAGTGATAAAGAATTTGTCGGCGCGAGCATACAAGCTATTGGACGATGTGCAAGCAATATAAAAGAAGTTACTGACACATGTTTAAATGGATTGGTATCATTATTAAGTAATCGCGATGGTGAGTGTAAATCAGATTCATTATTCTCAGATTTTATTTGTTTACTCTGTAAATCTTTATGTTCAAGATTAAATAATGTGTCTTTGCAGAAGTCGTCGTGGCAGAGAGTGTTGTAGTGATAAAAAAGCTCCTGCAAACTCAGCCTAATGAACATAAAGAAATAATTGCGCATATGGCAAAATTGATGGATTTTATAACTGTACCACAAGCTCGCGCATCAATCTTGTGGCTTCTTGGTGAATATTCTGATCGTGTACCTAAAATAGCACCAGATGTACTACGAAAAATGGCTAAAAGTTTTATAAATGAAAAAGATATTGTTAAATTACAAATATTAAATTTAGCGGTAAAGTTATGTTTGAATAATCCAGAGCAAACGAAATTATTTTGTCAATATGTATTTCAATTGGCGAAATACGATCAAAATTATGATATAAGAGATCGCGCACGTTTCCTCCGACATTTTATACTTGATGATGATAGTAATGGTGAAGAAAAACAATTACGAAAGTATGCGAAAAATATTTTTTTTAATCCAAAACCAGCGCCAACTTTAACATCAAGATTTAAAGGCTCGCAATATCAATTGGGTACATTGTCACATTATCTTGATATGCCGTGTGCAGGATATCGTCCATTGCCAGAATTTCCAGAAACTGCGCCTGATCCATCAGTGAGAAATGTCGCTGAACCCGAGCCCACACAAGATCATTGCTATCGGTCGCGTGATAAACGTCATGGAAGAAAGGAAAAAAAAATTAAAGAAAAATCATTTTACAGCGAGGATGAAAGTACACCAGCTGATGGTGAATAAACTTTATTTTAGAAGATTCAAATACTTTTATATAAAACATTCAACTAATCAATTTTATTTATTTCCATTAGAATCTGAAGATGATGAATCGTCGGAGACATCTTCAAGTGGTACATCAGACTCTGATGATAGCAATTCATCTGATTATTCGTCTGAATCTGATAAATCCCAAAAAAAATCATCGAGAAAAAAGAAAGTTATTGTTAAATCCGATAGTTCTGATAGCGAATCAGATTCAGAAGATTCAGAATCAGATGATGAGGATGACGAAGATGATGAGGATGATAATGATGAAAAAACAAGTGACTTATCAATGAAAGATAATAAACAAAAAGTTTCTGTGTCTACTGTAGAACATACGGAAAGCGAAAGTGTTAAATCTAAACCGAAAAGTAGCCTTGATTTACTCTTGGAGCTGGATGATGGTACTTATAAATAATATAATTATTAATTAAGAGGGTATATATATTCAGCTGTGTCAAAAGAAAAATTATTTTTATAAATTTCCATTATTATCCCTTCCAAAAAAAATTTTTCTTTCAACCGCGGCTGGACATATCTACCCCCTTAATTAATTCTTTATTATAAATTTCTGTTTCTTAAATAAGAAATGATTTTATTTGTATTCATTTGATTGCAGTAATTCCTATGACTCCAATAATGACGCCAAGTTTAGGAGGATTTTTAACACCAATTAATCCTACAATTATTAATGGCGTTATGGAAGTATCGTCAGCCTTCACACCAATAAGAAAAGTTGAATTAATAAATAAAATAAGTGGTCGTGGCATGCGTGTTGAATCACGATTTACTCGATGTCAACATTTAATTAGCTCAACATTAGTTAGTGTTGAATTAACATTTTTCAATGGAGGCAATGCAAATATCACAAATATACATATTGGTAATAAAAATTTACCATCTGGTATGTCAATACAAGATTTTTCACCAATAGCAGTATTAAAGCCAAATATAACAATTTCATCAACACTTGGAATTAATTACAATGATTCAACGCAGTCGGCTAATTTTAATATTGATTTTACAATTAATGATGAAACTCACGTGTCACCAGTGAATTTAAAAGCTCCAGTTGGTGAGATTATACGTGCTGTACAATTACCAGAGAGTATGTTTATTAGTGAGAAAGAAAAGTTAAAGGGAATGAATGAACACAGTACAAAAATTTTATTTACGGGTGATAAAAAAGAATTATCACAAAAAATCATCGAAGCTGCGAACCTCGCTTTGATTTCAAATGAAAATAATTTACTGAGGTTAGAAAATAAAAATTTATTTGTTTTCTTTTTTATTATTGATAATTAATTAATAATTAATTTTGTAAATATTTACACATTTTTTTTTTTGTTTTTAGATTTGCCGGTCATACTTTGACTTCAAAATCATTAATTTTAGTGACAATAAAATTGCTAGAAAATCAACAAATTGAGTTGAACGTCAATTGTGAAAAAATGGTTATTGGATCAATGTTATTAAATGAAATTAAAGGACACTTACAGTGAGCATGTTTGAAAGTTATTGACATATATATAGATTTGAACATAAAAGTCATTGAAAATATTAAAAAAAAAAAAAGTAAAGTTATTTGAATAATTCAATTAATTATAATGATTTTTATTTTTTATTTTTTCGTTTTTTGTTGTTACGAATGTCCAAAATTTATATTTCATTCCACTCAAAGTTTCCAATGAATTAATCATAATACATTTAAAGATTCTAAATATTACACGTAAATATATATTCTATTATACAATACCGTTGGTTATTATCTTAATTGCAATTGAAGATATTTTTTTTTTCCTCTGTATAATAAACCATACTAATTTTATGGATCCTTCAATCCCACCATTTTCAATTTCCCAAAAACGCAAACGATATTCTTTGTGGGCTGTCAGAAATTTATTTAATACTGAAATAAAAATCATAAAAATTTCTTAATATTCTTCTTAAAAATCGAGTAATAAATTCATAACTATTTTTATTATTAAAATATAAAAATTACCTTGGAACATGCCATAAGATATTGGTTTAGAAAATCCTATATCTTGATCAGAATATCGATTCACAATGTCATACAAAATTTCCATACCAAATCCACAATTTCTGTATTGCGATCTAATATAAGCAGTGTCGAGAGTATTCATCGAATATTTTTCTGTTGATCCATGAATTTCAGTTCCTATTAAAAGATAATATACCAATGAAGAAGAAAAAATTAATTCTTTATTCAAGGTAGATAAATAAATAAATTATATCGAAGACCTTTTAATTTTACTGTATAAAATCCAATCGGTCTACCATTTATCCATCGTATAAAAATTTCGTCAACATTATCCGCATAATCGTAAATTGCTTCGTATTTTTCTTTTTCTGGTTTATCAATTTCAGGATAAATTATTTGACTCAATGCATAATAAATAATTTTCTCACGATTTGAACGAACCTATTAATCCATTAAATCAAATAAACATTACAATAATCAAAACACCAAATTTATTTGTTTGAACAATTAATGATTCAATACTTTTTTCCAACCATTCTGAGAATTATCGATAATTTTATCGATATTTATAATTGTTTCATTTTCTGTAATGGCAATAAAATTTTTGCATACTTTACAATCAATCCGACGAATATTTCCCTGAATATTCAAAGCCTCAACATCTAATTTACGAAAGTAAATTAATTCAATGCCTTGACAACTATTTGATCCACAGTAAAAAAAATAAGTTTCATTATTATTATTACTTTGATATTATATCAAAACGAAAGACAAAAAAAAAATACTCACCGTGTGCAAAACATTGATAACAAAAAAAAAACAATATATTTTACACAATTAGAAAAATAAATTAGAAAAATCTATCAAAAAATTTATCTTATATATCTTAATAACTCAATTACAAAGTAATGCATAAGCTTTTATCTCGATTACTGATATGTGATACGTCGCCATTATGTTATCATTAAATAGGTATTAATACAAGCAACAATGACGTGTTATATAAATTATATCACACGTGAGCGACCTTGAAATTGTTGGTTTATAAAAGTCTCCTGTAATATTAAATCTTTTTTTTTTTTATTGACTTACAAAATTATTCCAATCGACCGAATTGAAAGTTTATATTAAAGAACATTTGATACTACCATATACATATAAATATATATATTAATATACAAATATTTAGGTAGATTTCATAATAAAAAAGTATTAAATTGGATTATTAATGACCATGATCGATTAAAAAATCTTCATCATCTGAATCACTGTAATAAACATAGTCGAAGAAAGCTTCGTCCTCATCGTCATAGTCATCATCCTCTTCATCAACCAATCCAAGATAAAGTTTATTGAAACATTTCGAATCAGGTGATCGATAATGTAAATATGGATTTTTATGATCTAAACGTACTCCGCATGTCCAACAGAAAAATGTATTGCATCTTCCGCATGTCATTTTGTTACATCCATCCGATTTCTGAAATGAAAAATATTACAATTATAATTATTGTAAATAGATAAACATTATAATATGTTTATATAAATATCATTAATTGATAAATATCATAAATATGACAAATTGACAATAATCGAATTTGTTCTAGTACATGTTGAAAAAAAAATAAATACTTACTTCAATTGCTGCATTACATTGTGGACAATTGTGGCTATTGTTGTGTATCCAATTTTCTGACATTGTATTTTGTACAAGAATCGTTAGTTGTTGTTTGCCATAACGTTTTTCTAATTGTAATTTAACTTCTTCTGATGCCTCCGAATATGTATTCACAAGCTCTTGTTTACTCGCTGATTTGTAAAATGAAATAAAGTAATTTAAAAAATTGTTTTATTTATAATTTGTATATTGAAAATATTTATTATATTCAAATTAAATTTACCGGATGATAATTTGCAGGGTTCGATGCCATGATAAACCATTCTGCATAAAAGACAAAATACATAACTGCACGCTGGACATCTTGCCATTTTTTCATTGGGTTCTTTGCTAACAGGATATTGACATTGACGTCGTGGACAGTGGACAATGTCCAGCATTGTAGCTAATGTTGCACTGAGCAACGTCGAGTCATATTTAGAAAATAATTCTGGACTAACTAGGTCTTTTATCTGGAATGAAAAGGAAAAATATAAATTTTATATTTTATTTTTTTGTATTAATTAAATGAGGGAAATTAATATTGTTTTTGTATTACCTGTCCATTTAATGCTTCTGATGTACATTTTTCTTCAGGACAATTAATATTTTGTACTGCTCCGTCTTTTATTTTTACCTCGAAATATCCTGAAATACATTCTTTACAAAATACATGAAGACACGGTTTAAATTGTGTACAAGATTCACCGGATTTATCAGCAAAACATATTTTACATGTATAAAAATTCTTTTTAAATTCAATTTCTGTTCTTTTTTCATTATAATCATTAAGCATTTGAACAGGATTTTGATTCATAGGTCGATCGATAATGGCTCTTGGATCTCTTGTGTCTTTCATTTTATTTCTTGGATTTTTTTTATACGATACTTTTTGCTTTGAAAGATACTTTTTATTTTTCATAGCACCCATACATGAATTATCAGCAATTTGTACAGATAAACAGGACTTGCTGCTATTACTTTGCACATTACAATCTTGATTCTTCTCCAATCTTATTTTATAACACGTATATGCATATTCAATATTCAAACCATTTTCAATGCTCAAAAATTCTAATATTTCATTTTTCAAAAATGCTGCCCATATATAAAGTATTTCTTGTCCCCGATTATCACTCCACAAATCGTCCAATTTTTTACATAACATTTTCACCAAATAATAACGCAACCATGAACAACATAATGTAAATTCAGGTGGCGAAATTGATGGATAATCATTTGGTAATGTGATAAATAATGACAAAGGTGGTAAATGAGAAATTGAAACTTTTTCAACAGGCTCATTAGGATTTCTCGTATCTTTATAAGTAAAAAAATAATCAGTTGGTAAACTAATAAATATTTTCAACGTATAATAATATTGTCCATTATTTTCACTATATGAAAATTCTTCATTATTAAATATACTCTCAAGAGCAACAATTTCATCTCTTTGCTGTTCGGTTGCCATATTATATTTTATCTGCAAATACAAAATAAACCAAATCAAACTAATAAATCAATATTTAATATATCAAAATACATTTATCAAATTTCCAATTATTAAATTTATTATTAAGTATACGTACTGTAAACGATTTGTATAATATGATACAATGAAATTTTCTCTCTAATATTGCAATGAAGAAAATTGATAAAAATAGAATTGAAAATATCAGGACGAATTATAATCGTGTAATCAATATACCTATAAATACACAAATGTAAATGAAAATATTAATTACGTTTATTTTTAAACAGGTTATATTATCACTACACAGAATATGAAGTGAGATGCAATATTGCAATGATAAAATAAAATTGAGGAAAAAAAAATATATGATAGCACAGTCAATGCAACCAATCGCACACAATATAACACAACTATGTATTTATGTACATACTGCTACATACTGTATATATATACGTACGTATATATACCACGTGGTGAATATATACAATATTATCTATATAATTTGCAAGTTGCCAGATCTAAATCGTATTATTTGTATTTTAAATATTATTAAATATTGACTTTGAATGTTTTAGGTTATGTTATCACGACAATAGCTGAAATGACGATTAATTGTATATAATAAAAATGATATCAATAACAATGAAATAGTAATTAAAAAAATAAAATTCCATATGTTTCTATTGTGAAATTGATATATAATAAAGTGGAAAAATTTTTTTGAGTTCGCCACGTCGAAAAAGAAAAAAAAATATTACACTTGAGCACGGAATATATGTGTATATATATATAGTGCCGGTATATTTTTAAAAATTTTTTTATTAAAATCAATGAAAATATTATTTTTAAACAATGGAAAATACTGAATTCACGTGGAAAGTTAGTGTTCCAATTTGGACTAGTGGAATTATGTCGATATTTGCATATTTTTTAACTGTACGTTTAATACCAGGGTTAAAAAATATGTTTATAAAAGCTAACCTCTTTGGGAGTGATATGAACAAGAGAAATAGCGATAAAATGTAAGTTTTTAATCATATGAATTGAATAAATGATGATGTAATTATTATAATTGAGCATTTTTTTATTTATTTTATTTATTATTTACATTGTACAATTTATTATTGCTTTATATTTTTTTACAGTCCGGAAGCATTGGGAGTTGTTAGTGGATGTGTTTTTCTCATCACATTATTTATATTTATACCGATTCCATTCACAAATTACATCTTTGAAAATTCAAATTTTCCCCATAATGAGGTAAGAAATACATATATATGTATGTAAACATGTAAAAACAAAAAAAAAAAAGATCAATTGATTTTGTGACTATTATTATTAATTGAGAATTTTTTTGTTTCATTTTGTTTTATAATAGTATAATTTTTTTATTACAGTTTGTTGAACTTTTGGCAGCACTTCTATCAATATGTTGTATGCTGCTTCTTGGCTTTGCTGATGATGTTCTAGATCTTCGATGGAGACATAAAATATTATTACCAACAATAGCATCATTGCCATTATTGATGGTTTATTATGTAAACTTTAATTCAACATTGATTATTATACCTAAACCATTGAGAGTATGGTTTGGATTTTCAGTCGATCTTGGATTAATTTATTACATTTATATGGGAATGCTGGCAGTGTTTTGCACAAATGCAATTAATATATTAGCTGGTATAAATGGTTTGGAAGTTGGTCAAAGTTTAGTGATTGCCACGAGTATAATGATATTTAATATCATTGAATTGAGTGGATCATTATGGAAAGCACATCAATTTTCACTCTACTTCATTCTTCCATACATAACAACATCGCTCGCGCTCTTCAAATACAATCGGTAAGTAATAAATTTATAAAACAAAAAGCAAAAAAAATATATTAACAACTTAAATTATCAAAAAAATCAACCTTGGATTACAATATTTATGATATCCATAATTATATAAATTATTCAACATTCATACTTTCAATATAATATAATAAAATGTTATCAATGTACTGTATAAATTCGGTATACTTATGATAATATTTTATAGTGTACATGAATAATTTTTTTTTGTTTATTCGAGTATTTTTTCTTTTGTTTGTTTTGGAGTCATTAAATATCACAGAAAACTGAGAGTATTCATCAATGCTGTTAATAGTAATCAAGTTTGGCGTAAAAATTATCCACCAACCAATCATACTTAAATATATTGGCGAGTACTGTTTCAGGCGCAAAATATAAATCGCGCGATTTATGAGCTCTTAGAAGACTTGTTTTACCATCAATCCATACACCAGTGCCAATTAAATCCTCAACAAATAATACATCATAATTTTTTGTATTAGTATTAGTGATTTTCTTTAAACCATCACGCTGAAGTGCTAATAAAATATTTGCTGGAGCTTGACAATAATGACAATACCATCCACCATAATGATTCAAATCACCAATAACTAAACCTAAAATATCGCGATCATTCGTTTCGCCAATTAAATCACGATGTAATATCATTGAATTAGTACGAAATGCCTCGTAAATTAATCCAACTGTACACGCACCAACAGTAATTGTTGTTTTTAATGGATGCTGCCAAAAAAATCCAAATACAGACCATCTCAGACGAAATCCAATAGGTTGTGGCCAATTGTCATATACTTTTAAAAACATCAGCGCACGCCTATTTAATATTTGTTCAGCTTCACTCATTACATAAATATCATCATCACGAATATTTTTCACTCTTTCACTTATTTTTTCCCAAATATATTTCGATATTATTCTCGTTGGTTTACGCGCTTTTATCGCGGCATTTATATATAATATTTTATTCTGATGCGAACTTAAAATACCTTTCTTTAATTTATGTTCAAAATTATCTTCGGCTTTACTAAAATCACATATTACAAATATATCAACCACTTGATAAAGTTCCTCGACAATTACTTCAGCAATAGCATAATTAAAATCATTCACGCAAAATGTATAAATTATTCGTCGCGCCGATCTACGGCGTTGTAATTTAATATTTTGTTTCGATGCCATTATTGCTCGCCATACAACTTCCGGTTGACCGCAATCTGAACCATGCCAACCTTGTTTACAAATGCATTTATCATTATTCTCTGTATTATGCATCATTTTATCATTTAATCCATCACGCCAACACATTGTTTGATTGAACGTTGTAAAAAATCCTGATGTTTTCATTTGTTTTAATTTTACATCGCCAGTAATTGTTTGATAAGTTGG
>JAQQBR010000002.1:9258027-9275856 GCA_030347285.1 Microctonus hyperodae
AATTTTACCTCAACGATATTATCCATGTTAACAAAACTAACTGGATTTCGTATGGTTGATGTTGCATATTCTGATGGTGGTGTTGATACAACATAAATCATCACAATGAAAACTTGAAGAACTAATAATGTGTATAATAATACCAATTTTCCGTCCACGCGGTTCTGCATGGCAATATTCAATAATAATTCAATTATCTTTCTTGTTTTGTTTTAATTAATTGTAAAAAATTTTGTGTCTTATTCACATTTAAATTTACTTCATCCATTACATTTTTCACGTTGGATAATTACCTGCGAATACAGTGAAAACAAAAATATCAAATAAATATCATTACGCAATACAAATAATAAATGGTTTTATGTGAAACATAAAAGTATCGATTTTGAAGTTGCGAAGTACGAAGTTGCCATGCTCCGAAGTTGAAGACAAATGGGAGGGTAGGAATTAATCACATAAAAAAATCGTACAAAAATAAAAATTATTCATACATTCGAATAACATTAATAATTAATATAAAAAAAAAATATATTATTCATTATTTTATTTAACTTAACACCATAAAGTGCTACCTATGACGTCACTGGGTCACTAACTACACATGAATTATGCTACTCAATCTACTTTCATATAACATATATAAATGGTCACTCACCGGTGGCAATTTCATTTCTATATCCGTCACGTAATTTATTTTTAACGATACTTTAAGTACCATGTTGTCTTTTACATATTTAAAAAAAATTTTTTTATAAAGTCTTTCATTTATTTGTCTATATTCTTCTTCAATCTTGCCAATGAGTTTACAGAAGTATTATCAATCTCATGGATCCTCATGGAGAATAGTGTTGACTCGTGTGTTGTTGTTCACTCTCGTTCGTCTTCTTGCGTAGTGACAAAATCTAAAACCACACCCGGGCAACGTTACCACCATCACCCCCGTCGTTTCTGCACATCAGTAGTGGAGGTGCCACCACAATGTCTGGAGAGTGACAAGCGCGTACAAATTATTTTCCAAGCGCATGCGTTCTCTCTGGAGAATATATTTGTCATATGTGTACACATGTGTGTTTTAATTTGAATGTAAGTGTGTGTTATATTTAAATGAAGATGATAAAGCGTACAATCATGACTCACAGCCAGTGGAATTTTACGATGAATAAATTCATTTATCCATTAATTAAATTTTTATATAGATGAATAAAAATATGATGTAAAAATTTTTTTTTTTTTTAAAGAATGATTGTGTGGTTTAATTTTTTTTTCGTTTTGGTTTTTTAAATGTTTTACGAATTTTTCTGGATATTTTTCTTGTTTTTTCTTTGTTCCATTTTATCTGTCTTGGATTTATTTCGTTGAAAATCTTGTTGATGTGTTGGTAAATGTATTTGAAAGCGCAGACCATCTGCCGTAGCTACGCACAATACAAATGGAATTGCATGGAAGAATGCCAGGTGTGTGAGATAAATAATGTTTACCTGATGTTACAGGATCTTCCGTTTATGTATCTTAGGAAATAGGAATTTAAATAATTGCAGAGTGTAATAATCTCAGTTAAAATTCAGGGGGAAAACTTAAGAGAACTTTAAAAGAAAAATTAATTTTATATTTTTATTAAATGATTTAATATTGTTAAATTGTTTTTATTTCAGGTATCCCGCTCAAGTATTTGTTGGTGACACGTTTTGTTATTTATCAGGAATGACGTTTGCTGTAGTTGGAATTATTGGACATTTTAGTAAAACCACATTACTATTTTTTATCCCACAAATTATTAATTTTTTGTACAGTGTGCCGCAATTATTCCATTTAGTACCGTGTCCTAGACATCGGCTACCGAAGTAAGTTTACAAAAAAAAAGAGATTAATTTTCGATAATGTATATTTTATTTATTTTAATTTTGTTTAATTTTTTCATTTAGATTTAATAAAGAAACTGAGAAATTAGATCCAAGTGTTACAGTGTTCAAAAAATCGGAACTTAATGGAGTCGGTAATGTATATTGATTTTTCTTTTGAAATAAAATTTGTTTTCAATGTTTATATTGACTTTTGTTCATCTCTTGATGATGGAAAATTTAGCGCGGTTAATAATGACTGTATTCAGATCACTAAAATTGGTAAATTGGGAAGAAGATAATGATGGTAATGTAAAATGCAACAATTTAACACTGATTAATTTTGTTATCATAATGATTGGACCAACGAGAGAAGAAAAGTTAACAAAAATTTTACTAATAATTCAAGTAAGTTTTAATAATGAATAAATGTTTTTATATCGTAATTAATTATTATTTTTATTGAATATTTTTGTTCCAGATTTCGTGTAGTATATTGGCATTTTCAATTAGATATCCACTTGCTTCAGTGTTCTATGATGTTAAATAAAAAAAAAATATTACCAAAGTTTGAACAAGATTGAATATGTCATTATTAATCAATTAAAAAATCACCATCAGAAATTTTCCATTTATGGGAGAATTAAAAACGAAGAAATTAAATGGCCAAATATAAAAAACTAGTCTGAATTTACAGACAAAAGAATAATGCTAAAATAAATAAATAAATCATCAATCAATAGACTTATATAAACAATTCTTGTTGTTATGTCATTGTTTTACGTAAAAATAAATTATATAAAAAACGTTTTTTTTTTTCTTTTCATCATATATTTATATTACTAATATGCAATAACAGAATAATTATGAATTATAAATGACATCAATAAATTTTCATCAATTCGCATTTCAATATTTGTTTACAGTACAATCAAAATTAAAAATGCAAATAAATCGCGATTTGTACAGAGCAAACAAAATTAAATTATATTAAGTAATAATCATCTTTTACAATAAACACTATAATTTTACACGTCATAATAATTATTCTCACGTTTACCTGAGGTTTTGTAACAGAAACATATACCGAAAATTTGCAAATAAAAAACTAATCCCATTATAATTCCAAAATTTTATAAATGACAAAAAAAAATTTATTATTTTTACTATTAGCTCAGTGAACTTGAAATCGATGTAGGCACTTTTTTTTCAAATAAAAAAAAAAGATCAATCGATTCCATGATTAATTTATCATATCACAGTAACCCATAGCAAAAATTAGCGTTGACTTGGAAACATTTATTTTTTAATTAAATATATTTGATTAAATCGCACATAAGATAATTATTCACGAAGAATTTCAATTGCAAAAAACTATATTACTCTTTTATTTCATCTTTAGTCTGAACTTGAAAATATTTCTTCAATTTTATTACGACACACCTTGAATACCAAATATTGAATTTTTCGGTAATCTTTTACCAACTTTTAATTGCGCCTTTGCTGCATCTTTCAAACTAAATATATGAGTAACTTCTAAAGCTGTTCGTGCTAATGCTAACGCTTTATCAAATAATTCAATGGCATCCGTCAAATTTCCCCTAGAAAAATTATAAATATCAATTAATAATTTTACAAATACATCAATAACAAATATTAATCATTTATATTATAATAAAAAAATTTAATTTTAACCTTTGAACTTCTATCGTTCCCAAAGTTTCATAACCAAATTCACACTTGTCATCACATTTCAATGCTTTATTAATATAATTAATTGCTTTCTCTACATTTCCAGTCCATTGTAATTGTAATAATCCTCTATGAACATAAATAGTCGCATTCATTGGATCCTTTTCAATAACTTTAGCAAAATATAAATCAGCCTTCTCATACATTTGTGAGTCACACAACATCTATAATTCATAAATAGAAAAAAAAAATTATTAATATTATTATTATACTAATAGTAATGATGAATAAAAATAATTATTTGTTTTACCTGTGCATATAATGTATAACATTCACAACAATCAGGAAATAATTCAAATGCACGTTCAAAATCAGCCATTGCTTTATCAACATCACTTTTCGATCTGCTCATTGCCGCAAAACGATAATCTGTATAGCACTTTTGTGCAAATGCAATGCCAACATTTGGATTTAATTTCAATGCCATTTTTGAATCAGCTCGGGCTTCTTCAACATGGTCTAATAATAAATTAACTTGACCACGATGATGATAAATATCACCGCAGTCAGGATTAATTGATATAGCTTTATCAAAATCCGTAAATGATTTTTCTGGATTTTCAACTTGCATATACATAGTTGCACGTTTTATAAGCGCATTAACTCGAACATCTTTATCAGCCTCTTCATTGCTTATAATCATTTCAAGATCGTCGATTGCTTTGTCATGTTGACCGAGCAATAAATAAAATGTTCCACGCATTAAAAGTAATTTCATTTTATCAGAAATATCAATCGAATCATATTGATCAATTTCTTCAGTACAAATCTTAATAATATCATCGTATTTTTGTTCCCGAAAGGCTTCTAGAACTCTTGAAAAACCTCTGTGAATGAAAAATATGTAATGAATAAATGAATTTAATTTATTTGGACTATAATAAAATTTAATTTACTTATTATCGTCATCCGTTGATTTGTGATTGAGTGTTGGATCGCTTCTGAATGAACTAAAGTACGTTTTAATGAAATGTTTACTTGGCATCACTGGTGTTCGTTTAATCATATATTCTTGAGCATGTTGTTTACCTAAAACAATTTTAATCAATAATATCAAGCAATATTCCAATGTAAATAACGAAAATTAAATTTCATACAATTTTTCATATTGATTTTTAGTTCTTTAAGCAATACCTAATTGTTTGAGTACTCTATCAGCCATTAATAATGTTGATTGGTCCATAAATCTTTCTAAAATACATGCAGCAGTAACATCTTCTAATGCAACTTCTAAATTATTTGTTTTTTCCATTACTCGTGCTCTTCTCAAAAGAGCTTTTATATACGTTGGATTGAGCTCAAGTGCTTTTGTACAATCTTCTTTAACCGCACTGTAATTTTCCTGTTGAAATAAATAATTCCCCATACATTTTCAATTTATATTCCAATAGTAGCTAAAAGATTTTATATTATTCAATTGATTTCCAACAAAAATTGTACAGAAATATTTAAATTAAATGCCCAAATTTCAAATTCATTCAGAAAGTACTTAATATAAAAATTAAGAGGTCACTCTTGGTGAGGAATTTTTTTTTTTAAAGTCTAGAGTAATATTCCGTTAGTTCTACGAAAGAAAAGAAAAAACAAAATAGCTGTTTCAAACAAAGCACCCTAATAAATATATACCAGTGCATCATACGCAGCAGCACGATTTTGATACGTCTTTGCCAATTCATCTTCCTCATTCGATGGAAAATGTTCAATAGCTAAATTGTAATAATAAATGGCTTCGTCATATTTTCTAGTACCAAATGCTTGGTTACCCAATAACTTGTATTTGTGTCCTAGAGCTGCTGGAGTCTAAAAGAAAATAAAAAAAATTTATTAGATATTATGTGTTAATTAAATGTTTATTGGTTCTGTATACTACATACATATATACATATGTACGTGTACGTACATATAATGATAGTTAATTGATATTGTTAATAGCAATAATTAATTCTAACCTCAGGTTTATCAGATTTTTTTGTTGTATCACCATCGATAGATATTTGTTTATCACCTGCTCCACTACCATTAGCCTTTTTTCCTTTATTGTCCCTTGATGATTTGCTTTGATTTGCATTTTTGTAATATATGTAGCCTAATCCAAGGGCAACCGGTGCCCCAACAACTAGGGCAAGTTGCCATTTTGGTAACGAAGTGCTAACAGCACTCGCTGTATTATTTGCAACCGGCATTGTCCTTAGATTAATTCAAATTTCAAAACGCAGTCTTTTTAACTCAAATTACAACGTTAATTTATTTTATAACCTCAATACTAAAAAAAAATTTCGATTTTGTACGGGGAACGGACACAAACACACAATGAAATAAGATATGTGAACTCTTTTTTCCACGTATAATTTTTTACAGGCACCATTAGCGCCACTAGTGGATATACGCGCGAACATAAATAATGGCGCTATTTTGTTTCGCGCGAATATTCAAAAATATATTTGATATGACGTATTTTTTATAGCACATAAATAATATTCTTCATGCTTTTATTATGCAATTTAGAAATGGGCTTTTGGTTGAGATTATTCTTATTACGATTCAGTTGAGCTTTCACGATGCTTTCTTGAATTAAATTGTGGCAGCACCGTCGATAAGAAACTTCGTGACTTACTTCTTCAAAGAAGTTCAATAAAGACACAACAAAAGGCGCCAATTTCGCTAAATAACTGGGCTACCGATCATGTTGATATTATTCCATAGATAATCATATTTTAGTGGCTCTTTCATTTCAACATTCAAATTTCTGCACACGTGCAGCTTAACAACTCTAAAAACAATTATAATTAGTGCATTAATTAGACAAATAATTGGAAAATATGCCGTCTGTTACGCTTAAAGACGTTGATCAACACAAATTTGTCAAGGCATTTGCTGCCTTTCTCAAGAAGTAAGCAGCATCTTAAACATTATACATTCTTAACCTCAAATATTTTTAAGTAGACAATTAGGTCTCTACATTATCGACTGAATAATAAATGAATAAATATTTATAATTATAGGACAGGCAAGATGCGTGTTCCAGAATGGGTGGATATTGTAAAATCAGCTCGTTTCAAGGAACTTGCTCCATATGATCCTGACTGGTATTATATTCGTTGTGCAGCACTCGTACGTCATATTTATATCCGTAGTCCAATTGGCGTTGGTGCTGTAACGAAAATTTTTGGTGGACGTAAACGAAATGGTACACATCCCAGTCATTTCTGTCGATCTGCTGGTGGTGTTGCACGAAAAGCACTCCAAAGTTTAGAATCTCTCAAGCTGATTGAAAAAGCACCTCTTGGTGGACGTAAACTCACCAGCCAAGGACGCAGAGATTTAGATAGAATTGCTGCACAAGTTAAGGCGAAAGCCAAGAAACAATTAAAACTTCAAGAAACTCTCGTACTTTGAGAATGAAAAATTTTTCTAAATGTATTTTGGTAAATAAAATATCAAATCTAAAGCATTATTTCATGTAATACTTTGGTCATTCTTACTTGTAATATAATAAAATGATTAAGTTATAATTATATTAATGGTTTCTTGAGCTTTAATCAGATTTGTTGCGATTTAGTTGTTCATTACGATTTATCTATTCCTAATCATAACAATATTTGTTGAAATTATGGAATTCATTGCATTTTTACATATGTCAATAAATATTAATGTAAATTATAATTTCGAGGTTTTATATCTGCATTTGATTAATATTGATTCGTGATAACATAACCTAAAATTTAAGCGAAATCATAGAGCAACAAGTATATTAAAAGGGAAATGAACCCATATTGGTTTCACTGTGGACCACACAGCGGAATTGAATTTAAAATTTAATAAATTTCACAAATACTTTAATGAATATATATTTTTTTATATTTTAAATCATTTTATTAATTCTAATAATAATTCCTCAACAATTAATATACATTCTTTTTTTTGTTTCATATAATTATTATTTAAAATTATTAATTCTTATTAAAATTTCACACTTTTCACGATAGTTGGCGCTAAAGTGCAGAGAAAAATTTTTTCAACGAAAAAAAAAAAAATATTTTTTTACAAAATCTCCAGTAAACTTCACACACATGTGTAAATATCACAACAATTCGATATTTTAATTTAAAAAACAAAACCACAACGTGAAGTCATAACACAAAAATAATATATCAATTATTTAAATATTATTGTAAAAAAAAAATGTTAACTATATTACGTCAATATAAATTATTATGTCGAAATGCAACATCGATAAATAAAAATATACCAAAATTTTCAATAACTCAAAAACGACAAAAAAGTATAAAGGTAAATTTTAATAATATCAATATAACAATATAAAAAATCATTTATATATTGCATTTAATAAATAAATAATAATATTAATAGATACTTAATTTCATTATTAATTTTACAGCATGCCAAACAATATCCTCGACGTATTTTTTCTGGAATACAGCCAACTGGTGCAATTCACATTGGAAATTATTTAGGTGCAATAAAAGAATGGGTTCGATTACAGGAAGATAATGACGATTTAATATTAAGCATTGTGGATATGCATGCTATAACGATTCCACAAGTAATAACATAAAACTAAATACAAATACACAATTTAATAAATATTTCATTTTATCATCGCGTCAATTGTTATTTTAATAACTTGTATTTGTCTTTTAAATTTATTTCAAGTCTGCATCGATATTGAGAGAAAACATTTACACCATGGCAGCGACTCTTATAGCATGTGGTATTGATCCAGATAAATGCATTCTCTTTCAACAATCTGCTGTGCCAATGCACGCTCAATTAGCGTGGATATTTGGATGTATGACGACAATGCCAAAGCTCAATCAATTTCCACAGTTCAAAGAGAAAAGTGAAAAAATGAAAGATGCATTATTGGGTATATTTGCTTATCCAGTATTACAAACAGCTGATATATTACTTTATAAGTAAACATTATTTGTTTTATTAATTCAATTGTAATTTAATTGAAATTAGAATTTTTCAATGTTTCACTGTAATTATTTTTATTGTTTAAAATCAAGGGCCACACATGTGCCAATTGGTGAGGATCAAATTCAACATTTGCATTACACACAGCACATTGTACAATATTTTAATGGTAAATATGGAGAAACATTTCCTACACCAAAACCTGTAATTAATGGTGAGTAATTGTAAAAGTTAAATGAAAAAAATAATAATCTAGTGATTGTATTTTTTTTTCTAATATTAATTATTATTTACAGATTTAACTGGACGTATTAAATCGTTGAGAGAACCTACGAAGAAAATGTCGAAGTCTAGTGAATATAAAAAAAGTTGTATTTTTTTAATTGATTCACCTGATATTATTCGGAGTTATGTTATGAAAGCAATGACGGATTTCACGTCGGAAGTTACTTGGGAGCCTGAGAAACGACCTGGTGTATCAAATTTAATTGCGATTCACTCATTTTTGACAGACAAAAGTCCTGAAGAGATTTGTAAGGAAGTAAGTGGTTTAAATACAGGACAATATAAGGCACTAGTGGCCGATGTTATCATTGAAAAATTAACTCCTATTCGTGAGGAATATTTACGATTAATAGATGATCCTAATTATTTAAATGATGTATTGCATAAAGGATCAACAAAAGCATCATTATTAGCACACGAATGTTTAACAGAAGTTTACGAAAAAATCGGATTTTCCGGTGGCACATTGTCATCGAAAAATTTAGTTAAATCAATTTCACAGAAAATAAATTAACAATTTAATTTATTTTATTTTCTTACTGCTGTATACAAACTGTACATATAAATACTATAAATACAAATTCATTAAAAATTATTGTATTTGTTTAATAATACAGACACGAATTGTTTGAATATTTTTTACAAACAATCAATTCATCTTATTGTTCATTATAACAGCTTTTCATGTCAATTACTATTTTACCTCTCAAATGACCATCTAAAGCTTTCTTGTAAGCTTGTGGTAAATCTTGGAAGTTATAAACCTGATCAATAACAGGTACAATCTACACAAAATAAAACAACGATAAAAATTCATTAGTGACAATAATTTAATATGATAAAATATTTTTTTTAAATACCTGTTTGTTTTCGACAAATTTTTGCAGTACATTTATACCAGTTGTTGATGGTATAAAGTAACCCCATTTTACGCTACCATTTTTATTATTGATTGGAATATTACTTTTTATCAAGTCACCAAGATTTTTTGCATTACCGCAAATAAATCCATGATTATCAATATTTTTCAGTAAAGGTGAATTCAAAGTTATGTATGTGTTGAAACGACAGTCACTCTCTTGAACATATTCAACACCAGTATTACAACAATCCAAAATTATATCATATCTATAAAATTAAAAAAGAAAAAATCAAAACATATACCAAGACTTCATTGTAAATTAAATTAATTTTTTAATTATATCTACTAACGGTCCTTCATTTTTTAATTGTGATTTGGCATCGTTTTCTCTGTAATTAATAACCATATCTGCTCCCAGTTTTTCTACTGTTTTCATTGCATCTCCACTGCATGTTGCAATCACCTGGTTTTTATCAGTATTATATAATTATGCAGTTAATATTGGAATTAATTATTATACAAAACGTTTAATATAAAGAATTAATTTATTCACCTTCAAATTCCAAGCTTTTGCAAGTTGAATTGCTAATGTACCAACTCCACCAGATCCACCGAGTACTAGTACTTTTTTATTATACGCAAATTGATTGCACAAAGTTTTATAACATAAACCTCCAGTTATCCACCAAGCAGACCAAGCAGTTAAACCGCCATACAAAATACTGGCTGCCTCGATATATGATAAATTCACCGGCTTGACATTCACCTTCATTGTAATAAAAATAAATAAATATGTAATAGAATAATTGTATTTATCATTATTATGAATGGTTATTTGGTGAATATCATTGATGATTGAATGTCTTTCTTTACCAGATTATTTTCAACAATAACGTAATTTGCATGACATCCTTGCTGTTGAACTGGCACAACACCCCAGACTTGATCTCCCAAATTTAATCTTGATCCTACTTGATGTCCTTTTGACACGACAACTCCGCAAAAATCACGTCCCATGGTCAATGGAAACTCGATGTTTCCATCGGTTTTTTTCAGGCATTGTCTTGCTAAATTCAACGCTTTGGATCCATATCCATCTACAAATAATTAAATAAATTTATGTAAAATAAAATTTCATCAAGACAAGGTGAATATTTAAATAAAATAGTTATAATTCTATAATGAAAAGACTGCAATACAGGAATTGTAAACTGAATGGAAATAATTATTCGATTGTTTATTTGAATCTTTCCAATTAGCAAATAATTAATTTTCCGTTATTACAATTTTAACCTATTCTTAGATAAAATTACTTACTTATCATTGCGATATCTATGGGATTGACACTGGAAGCATCAACTTTAACAAGTACTTCAGTTGGTTTAGAAATTGTTGGCAAACGTACATTTGTCAATTGTAATTGTTCAATACCACCATAAGAAGCTATTTGCCATGCTTGCATTCTTGTAATTGCTCTCATCATGATTTAATTTATATATTTAAATTATGTTAGAACCTGGTTCAAGCAAAAATTTCAATATAGAACTCAGATAATATAAACATAGGAATCTGATGAAAAATTTGAATGACAAAATGCATCGAGTCTCATTTTTTTATTTAAACTATTAAACATTTATTAATCAATGTCTAATAGTAAAGAAATTTTTTATTATTACTTTGCACAATTTTTAAATACTATATTAATACTTTAGATTTTTATGTGATAAATTTTATTACATAAAATTGGGTTGAATAAAAAGTTTCATCAGAGTTTTGTCAAATAAGTGAGGTTATGTGTTGATATATAATAATTCTCGAATTTGTATTACACTAATAATGCCAATAATTGAATATTTTTCATTGTCATTGTGTTAATGTTTAAACATAATGTTTGGCAGCGCTTTCAAGGGTTAAATAAATTTTATTTATAATATAAATCTGTCCTGCTCTGTGAATATTTTGTTTATTTATATTTTCATGTATTCAACGTCACAATCTGCAACACGATTTTAGCGCTAATAATGAAATGTAATCAATTTTAAAAATATTTTCGAATGAACGAAGAGAGATATTTATAACTTATATAATTTTTAATGATTTTTAGATATTATTATTACATTAAAGGTGTATCGAAAACACAGATGACTTATTTTTATTAAAAAAATACATTGCATGGATAAAATTTAATTATATAAAAGAATTTATAAATCATAAAATGAGATACAAAATAAAATAAGTTTTCAAAAAAACAAATAAATAAATAAATAATCTTGTGTATCAGGCATGCTTGATAAATAATAATTCTCATAATAATCTTGTTTAAGTAAAGTTTTCAGTTATATTATTAATTATTGCGCTTTCTGCAGACTAGCTGAAAATCACGAAAAATTTTCATATGAAAAGATGATAAAAAAAATTATAATTATACTATTTTATATAAATATAAACATGAGTTAACATAACACACCTCAATTACTGGTGATTGCTGCATCACGTTATTCACAAGTTGATACATTTGTAAAAATGCAGCGCGAAATGACGCTACAAAATAATTATCAATTAAAAAATCCAAATAATCATTAGTATTATTGTCATCAATATCTAATTTAATCCAGTTTCTTTTCAAAATGCCATCTAAATTTGGTCGCTTCAGTAATTCAATCATCAGATGGAATATTACAATGAGCAATACTAAAATAAATACAATTTCATCAGTATTCATAATATAATCATATAAAAACATCTCATAAAAATGAATAAATAATCAATTCATTATTTCTTAACTTACCAAAAATGCTTATAATAATTCCAAGCCTCATAAGATTAATTTGGCTTTTAGATTTACTACATGACTCCCGTTGTTCTGTTAATTGTACAGAAGATGTCTCAGTGGAAGTGATTGAATCATCATCATCATTGTCATCACGATAAACATAAAGCGGTGCTTGGTCAGATGATTCTAACAATTTAAAATCTTTTCTGTCAACAATACTACCACCATCGGCAGTTGAATTGGAAAATGATTCAACCACTTGATTATTTATAAATAATGGCTCAGTATCATCCACAGTCATAGGATTAAAGTCTTGATGTTTAAGCACAGATACATTCATCGTGCTTGATAAAGCCGTGCATTGATCAAGCGTTTGACGAATATTAGATTTACTAAATTCATTCGATTTATTTATTATTGCTGTTGTTGTCGAACTTGTCGACTCTGATGATTTTCTATTATTATTTTCTGCAGCAATTTGTTGATAGGAATTTAATTTGTTATAGTACTCTAAATAACTATCATTCAACAGTTGTTGTGTCTTCATAGGAATTATTAATGATGAATCATTTGTCATATCAGCTGGATGATAATCAATCTTTTCTTGATTAATTCGTTGTAATAATCTGCTATGGCTTTCAGAAATATCAAGATTTTCTCCTTCATTTCTAAACATCATAGCTTTAAATGTGTCATTGTTTTCTATATCTTGTTCAGATTTTATATGGCATTCGAAATAAGATTTAAAATCTTTCCAAACATCATCAAAATTATTGTTCGAGCTCGTTGATAAATCCGTCAATGAAATTGATCTATTACTGATTTTCGATGCTTGAGCTTTATTAACAGTTTGCACGGCATCAAGTAACATCTTTTCGCATGCTTCTTCATGATTTATCGATTGTGTCAGCAATGGCTTGTTCGTCTTTTCTTCCACATCATTGCTTGATCCATCAATATTTACATCTGTATTCACTGCTGGGAGTTTATAATTTTTTTCACTAAAATTGTAATTACTATCAGTGCATTGTACTGAATTCTCAGGCTCAATTTTCTTTTTTTCTTCAGTTTTTGCTGGAGGAATAATAGTGGATTGGGAAAGTTTTGATGAATTTACAATATCATTAGATGATTCACCATTTTGATGTCGATTTTCTTCAAATTGATTTGACGACGATTTACTTGTCAATTCATTCGTTACAGTTTGACTAGTTTTCGTTGTTACCTGTCTAACAAACAATTAATTAATAAAAAAAATAATACTATCTATTTGTCATATCAACTATAACACTAATATATATACAAATATAAATAAATAATAGAAAAAAAAATGAATATTAAAATATACTTATAAAATCGCGGATCCAAACATCCTGCTGGACGTTTTTCTCTTGATTGCTGTGTAAATTTCTGCGTCAACTGAGGACGAATCAAAACGTGATTCAATCTATCAGCAATTGATACACTCGCACTGCTTGCGTTTATTTGTGCAGTAGTATCTATGGATTTAGCGTCCCATGCAGTTGATGAATGATGATGAAGACTAGCACGACTTTTTCTTGGACTTGAATAATAATTTGTTGATTGTTGAATTAATCCAGAGTAATTATGAGGCAATTGACGTCGAGGTATCTTGGGCCACGAGGGATCTGCAGGGATCCTATTATTATATAATACAAAATACTGTCAAATTAATACATAATTAATAAAAATAATTTATATTAAAAATAATTATACATCATTATTAATAATTGTGTTGGAATATTTTATCGTTGAATTATAAAATACATACGCGAGTGAACTACCATTACAATTTCGTGCAGATGATGATATTGACAAGGTGGTATTCACTGGATTTCCTATAGATAAATCATTTTTTTTTTTTTTTTTGAAAAATTATTGGAATTAATGTGTTATGATATTGTACTATAAGATGATATATAAAAGAAGAAAAAAGTTACTACACTTGTAATATCCATTTCACGTGTGTATTGTTATTGAATTTGTTGATGGCAAAACGAATTGATGATTATTTAATTAAATGTCAGGATTTTACGAGAGAAAAATAATTGCCCATGCAAATGTCAATATAGTAATTAAAAATGCTGCTGTAATGTCACATTTGTTCATATGTTTTGCACACACGCGTTTATAAACAATTGATCGATGAAAATTGCAGAGTTGAAAGAAAAATAAAATAAATAATATTCAAAATTAATAAAATCGTTGAAATGTAACGCGGATTAAAATCATTTTGATATATCAACGATAAATTAAATAATTTTAATATTAATTTGAATTATATGTACTATAAAAAACGCTAATAAACAGGCTATGTAAAAGACGTATTCCCATTTTATATACAACCCAAATACATATTGTATGTAATATTTAACATCATATGAGATCGTTTTTTTTTACTCCAATAATTTTCATGCAATTAAACTATCACAATTTTCCTTAATTATATTATTTATACACATAATCTCATTCACATCTATATATTATATTATTATATTTATGTATATTACATATATTTAAATGCGTATTAATATGAAAGACACAAAAAATAAACTCAATTATGACATTGAGTAATCTCTCAAATTATAAATTATTTTAATACACAATAAACTAGTCATTTTTATAATTTACGTTTAATATAACTCACATATACCATCAATATACTTTTGTATAAACATTAAAATTTTAATTAATCATTCTTGGTTCTCGGTTATATAGAGTCATTAAGCTTCATGATCATCACTGTTGATGCCAATAAGAGATTCTGTTTGTTCAGCTTCCAAATCGGGCATTCTAATTAAATAAATTGAATAAATCAAATAAATTAATATTATATAATAAATAATATTGTTAATAAATATTGTTTTTTATATAAATTTATTTGTATTGTTATTCACCTAGCGGTTCTGTGTCTTTGGAACATCCAAGAATAAAGGTACTCAAGTAAATCCATAACAGGATCACGATTGTCATAATAAGCAAGAAAAGATATTGTTATGAATGCTAAAATTATTGGAATAATCCCAAGATAAATTATTGGAGGATATTCAACTTTTTCAAGTAATACATCTGCGATCATTGACATTGGCATTGATAAACTAACTGCCATTGTCGCTATCAAAGAAGACGTCAGGAAACAAGCCCTACAAAAATGAAAAAATAAATTCATTAATAATATTTATCTAAATATAAATCTAAATTATATATTTGTTTATTTCAAGCTCACCATAACCATAAAACTTGGCTAAGTACAGTGCTAATAAGTCCATTAATTATTAAAAATGTCCATTGACGACTATTAGGCCACTCAAACTCTTCCCAATGGCCGTAATGAAGTATGAAAAATAATGGCCACAATAAAATAAGATTAAAAAGCCCAACAAAACCAAAAAATATTGGTATATCCATTCGATCTTCATGATCAACTTTTCGTCTTAATAACACAGTGTATGTAGCGTAAAAAAATGTGCTAATTAATGTAAAAATAATGCCTGCAGTTGGAATTATTCCGCGTGTTGTCTTTACACTCAAATCTGCTAACCCTACTAAAACCTAAATTAAACAAATAAATTACGATACAATTAATAAATTATATATTCCAATCAATTTACAATGAAATTATTATCACAAGCAATAAAATATCAATAATTACCAATCCAAATATACTGGCTGTTACAGCAACTAGTTTAGATAATGTTAATTTATCTCCATTATTACTTGGAAAAATTGTAGCCAAAATCAAGGTAAATAAACCTGATGTAGATGATGATAATACTGTTATAATTTCTGTTTCAGTCTCGGTCTTTTGAGCTAGTGAATTTTCATAAGTATAATGGGCCACAAACAACTAGTACAATTAATAATAATAAATTATATCATTATAATATAATATCTTGATGCATGTTTTCAGTATAATTATTCTATTATGTAAAATAAAATTATTACAGTATTGGCAGTTGAATTTTAAACTTACCAGAAAGCCAAATACAAGAGCAAATTTAGCGATTTGTTGTATTGAAAATTTATGAGCTTGACGACGAGCATGTTCACCAGCTCGTATACTTGCTTGATAACCAAGTCGCGCAAGTAATGCCTCGGTCGCATCATTTTCCGACATATGACGTACTTCTGCCATTTTACTAAAACGTACTGCTCGCATACAGGAGTCATCGCTTTCAGTACCCGATTGCGAACGATCACAATTATCCGGTTTTTTTATTGGTACGAATGTTGGATCACTCTGTAAAATACAGCCATAACAAACAACGTAATCATGATTAAACGATTAAATTGTGGAGTAATACCAAGCTTGCATCGGTGGTGACAGCGGGTTCTGAATAAAAATTGTCATCTTGAGCATCTGGATCGATAAACTATAAGAAAAATATAAAAAAAAAATATTATTTATCATATAATATATTAATTTATAATAAATATAAATATTATTATTTGTTTATATACCATATAATTTGCTGGTTTGTTATACTGATCTCGCCATGGTGGCCAAAAGCATAATCCCAACATGTATAATGTAAACATAGATATTTTAACGTATGTACTAAAAAATGGCTTTTTATTAAACGTTGTTTCCCGGTAGACATACTGAAAAATTGATACATAAATATTAATTATATATCAATATTTAATTATTAAATTATTATAATTAAAATTAAATAATATACTTTTGTTAATTCTGTGCTTGAAACCCATATTATGTCAATCAGAAGTAAAATTAAAAGACCCAAAACCAGTCTTTGAGATTTATTCATGATGGCTGCTAATCGTCGATGCTGATATTGATGATGATGATGATGATTATGTGGATCATCAATTGCCATTATAGGCGAGTTATGCTGCCATAATTCTATGGAGCAACTCATTGAACAAAGTAATACTTTCACAAAATTACATTTGTAGGATTACATTTAAATTGTCTGAAATGAAATATTAAAATTTTATATTAAGCATAAATAAAATTATAATATTTAATATTTATCCAATGATTTTCAATATGTTTCATTCATTATTAAGACCTGCACTCACGTGATAAATAACTGTTCTGATAATTTCGCCAGATATTTGGATGAAGTTACAGTTAGTGGTAATGATATTCATGTGATTGATTGATAATAAATGAAAGAATAATTAAATACATTTTACTTTTAATGATGTATTATCGTTATTTTTGTCATTATTGATGCACTGTTCGTGTCGTTGTGTTATCATACATACATATACACACAGAAATATAAATTTAAATTTGTATTAGTTATCTGGACTGAAAGAAAAAAAAAATTATCCACAGTCATAAATATTGATACAGAACATAGAATATTTTTTGTTTTGAATTATTTATT
>JAQQBR010000002.1:9290347-9301499 GCA_030347285.1 Microctonus hyperodae
TTAAATACAAATATAATTTTAATTATAAAAAAAAAAAAGAATTATTAAACGACAAAGTAAAATAAATTTTTTCTACATGATAAACAACGAATTAAAAAAACCACAGCAACAAAATGCATCCACTATATTTCTGTCGTCCCTTTAACAACATCATATATACACATATAATATGTATATATGTATTCATGTATATAGAATAAAGTGGATAAAAGGATGTGGAAGATATTATAATAAAAGATTTTCATGTATATCCTCAGTTGAAGGCAGTCGTGCGCTCACTTATTTCTTACAACACACGTGCAGAGTATGATATGGTTCTTTCGGAAAATTGAATATGTCGCGCTTTTACATCTAACTTCAATCTTCCAACACGTTCATCTTCTATTTTAACTATATTGATATATCAAAGTAGAAAAATTACATAAACGCTAATAAAATAAAATCCATGAACTGTTCATTCATATTTTTTATTTTATTTCATCGTGAACATTCGTAATATTGCAACAACTCATTTATTTTTTACATTGTACATTTGAATACATAATGACAAATGGAAAATTTGAGATTCCACAATTTTTCATATCGAATATAATTTTTATGAAATATATTATACTGAAATAATATTCTTTCCCTTTCCTATTTCTCCCTGTACACGTATTCAAAATATACTTTCATTCTCATGTTTATTCGCATAAAATTATATTATAAATGAAATAACAAAACGCGAAAAAAAAAAGGAAATAAAAAATGTAGATAAAGTGCGCATATGTTTGTGTATTTTAAATACACACAGTTATTTTATTCGTGAAATGGGAAAAGTTTCGCGGAAATATAGAGAATATACACCAGCTATGCGGTGCAATCATAAGAATACATAAGGCAAAAGGGTTGAATGGTGGAGAACGAGTGAGCGAGGGGATGAAATACACATTTGGTTGAATATAAGAATACGGATGAATGTGAGAGCAGCCAGTAGTGGCACACGGATAACTGGTACATATACATCTCTTCAACATCCAACACCACAATCCCAGTTCACCCTCAACATATCCTTGTCCACAGTAGTCTACTTCTTCTTTCTCTTCTGTGGCCTCATTCTCTCTTTCTCTTCCGGCTGACACAACACACCGGCTGTTAGTTTGTACCGCAATGCAACATTGCCCGCAATGTAGTTTTACCGTGCCGCTGTGTCTTGTCTCCTCTTTCGCCTGTTCAAACTCATTGTATATAACATTACGTGATTCTGATTTCAAGCGCAAATTTTCCCTCAAATGGCGGATGAACCTTGTACCAAATATGAATGTCCACACGAGCATTGTTTTGGCTGGAATGAAAACTGAGATTAAAAAATGAATTTTAAAAAATAATCAAAATCTAATTTTTTTTAGAGAATTTTCAAGTACATTGATTAAATTATTAGGGAAGTGCTTTGATAATGAAATATTTTTTTTATTCATTTGATGATTGAAATTATTTTAAACAAATAAAAAGAATTTAATAAATTTTTTTTTATCGTATTAAAATTATTTTAAATAATAAAAACAATTTGATAAATTTATATTTGTTATATTAAAATTATTATGTGAATTATTTATGATATTTTTTATTATAAATTTTAGAATTAATATAATTTATAATTTAAATTATTATAAGCAATAAAAACAATTTAATAAATTTTGTTTTTATTATATTAAAATTAATATTCTAATTATTTATGATATATTTAATTATAAATTTTAAAATCAAAATAATTTATAATTTTAATTATTTTGAACAATAAAAATAATTTAATAAATTTCTTTTTATTATATTGAAATTAGTGCCCCAATTATTTATATCATAATATAAAAAATTTGACATGAATGATTTTTATATAGGTGTATTTTTAAAATATTTCAAAAATTTTTTTTCCTCCTTTTTTTCTACGATAGTATTGTTATCATATAGATTGTGTACATTAATATAAATATAACGTTTGTATATCAAAAATTTAGAAATATAGGGAGCAAAAAATAAATTCTAATAAATAATAAATTGTTATCAGGATCAATGATGTTACATCACATAGAGAAAATATGGGAAATAATGTACGATGTGATGAGGGAGTGTTGGAATTGGAAAAAAAATGAAACAAGACAAGAAATCGTGATGAAGAATTATTTTGAGCATGGGTTTGTGCATTAGGGGTAAAATAAATGAGGGGAGAAATAAAGGTTGATTAATCAAAGGTGCAAATATAACTGCGTTGAGGAGATTTAGAATAAAGGTCGGATAACAAATAAAGAAAACGGGGAAAAATTGAATATTAAAGTCATTAAAAAAAAATTTTTTTTTCTATTACTGTCATTCAAACGCCTTGAAACATTGTGCTGGTGATATAACAAGTTGATAAGCTCATATTTGTGTGCACATAATCACAAGAATATTGAATAGATAAATAAATAAATATATATTAATATATGCATAATATATTTTTATCTAATGAAGTCATCGAATGTTTATTCTGATTAGTTTTCCGTTTCATTCATTATCACCATAGTGTAGAGGTGAAAAATGTTTATTAGAGAGAATTTAAAATGCAAGAGTATAAGTATTTTTAGTCGAGAGTCCCAAAAGATGATGTTTTTTTAACTTAATATAGTCTGTGAAATGACACTTTATTCTACGCATTTACTTTTCTCAGTCGCATTTATTTAATTTATCCATATTATATTTTTTTAAGATAATGTTTCATTAAGTGGGTAATTATAATTATACAAATTTATTCGTTTTATTCAACAGAATATTAATATTATTGAACATAATATTCAAAATATATTTGTTAACAGTAAACATGATAAAACATATTATTTACTATTGTATGTTATGTTAATTGTGCATTTCTAATATTCTGCAAACATAATACCTCTTTTTAAACAGAACATTATTAATAGCAATTTCATTTTCATTAGTAGAATTGTCTCTGTCACTATCACTCATTTAAAGTATTAATAAAGCATAATAAAATACTAATCAATTAATCAATCATTTTATTTTTTTAATTTTATACTTGATCGTTTATATTTTCGCTTTAATTTAAATGCAATACTGACAGAAATAAAGTTTGTTGAAAAACTGTGTAGCAACACAACCTTCTCCTATTTTATGGGTAATTAAATTTTGTAGACTGATATCACAATTAGTAGTTAATAATATTTTTTAATTATTTCTTCTGTAAAAAATTATGTTTTCAGACACTCGGCTAAAAAATGATATGTCCACCAAGGTCTTATGATCTTTTTTAACCGTTTCCGAAATTTACTAAACCTCGGCTGCACCTTGGTGACAAATGTCACATTCGGCAAATAAAAATCAACTTCACAACCTTGAGACACAAACAACAATATCCCCAAATTGTTTTAAATGACACGATAATACTACAATTAATCTCTGTCCAATACTGAAAAAATACAAGACGTTTAATATATCAATATGATTATATAACTTTTATATATGATAAGTTATGTATACATCAATTAAAATATAAAGCAGTCATGGTTATATATCAATTGTAGAATAATTGAGATAACGTAAAAATTCAATGAATATTCGATTATTATATGGTATAAATTCAAGTTCAAAGAATTGTAAAACGTTGAATAATAAAATTGTATAGTACGTCAATGTCAATGTTATAATTTATACAAATGCATATCACAAATATAACTATGTAAAATATACTTATTTTTTTATATTCTTTGGTCATTTCAGAGTTAAATACTCTACGTTTAACATGTCAATCTGCTGCAATATGGCAACAACTCAAATCATCGTAATATTTTCTCTATTTATTTTAATCAGTACGTAGAATAAAAGAATGATAGAAATATTTTTTTTAATAATTAAAATTATTTTTACTAAGAATTATTTATGATATACATTAATATTTTTTATTTTTTTCCAAATAGGTCACGCACAAGACTGCATTCCACGTTATTTTGGGGATGGTAAAATGGTTTGTGTATGTAATTCTACATATTGTGATTTTGTTGAAGTTAATGTGCCTGATAAAGGAAAATTTCGTACATATAAATCGAGTCGAAGTGGAGAAAGGTTTAAAACTGAAGTCAGTAATTTTGATACTGGAATCCAGAATGAAAATGGCATTGTGCTGGAATTAAATTTAGGAAAAACTTATCAGTCTATATTCGGTTTTGGCGGAGCTTTTACTGACGCAGCTGGTATAAATATAAATAAACTCAGCAAAGAAACTCAAGAAATGATTTTGCAGTAAGTATATAAAAAGAGAAATAGAAATATGAATTAATATTTAATATACAAAATTTCAGATAATAAATATTATTTAATTATTAATTTAGAACGTATTATGGAAGTAATGGAAGTCGATATAATCTTGGTCGTGTACCAATTGGTGGCACGGATTTTTCAACAAGAACATACACTTTAGATGATACACCTGGTGATACAGATTTATCATCTTTTTCCCTTGCGAATGAAGATATTAATTACAAAATTCCATATATGAAAAGAGCACTGGAATTAAATCCAGAAATAAAATTTTTTGCTGCTTCTTGGACTGCCCCACCATGGATGAAGACTAATAATAATTACACTGGCTTTTTAGGTTTTTTAAAACAACAATGTTACCAAACTTACTCAAATTACTTAGTTAAATTTTTAGAAACTTATAAAAATAATGGATTGCCTATTCACGCAATTTCAACGGGAAATGAACCAGCTGATGTTTTTGCACCATGGGTACCAATTAACGATATGGGTTGGACACCATCATCATTATCAAATTTTGTCGCGCAATATTTAGGACCAACTGTCGCTAATTCTTTATCAAATGAAACGCTTATTTGGGTCTTGGATGATCAAAGAGTTTTTTTACCATGGTTTATTGTTGATATGTTCGCCGACAGTAGTGAAGTTGATAAATATATTGGGGGCATTGCAGTACATTGGTATGCCGATAATATTGTACCACCTTCAGTATTTGATGAAACTCACAAATTGTATCCTGATATACCTATAATAATGACTGAAGCGTGCAGTGGTAGTGAAGTTTGGGAGTTGCAAAAAGTTAAATTGGGTTCATGGAGTCGCGGAGAAAATTACATGTTCAGCATTATCGAGGTATGCAATGATTAATTATAAAAATGTCAAGTTGATATTGTTCATATCAGAATGTCTTGTTGATTTTTAATTGTAAAATTTTTAGGATATGAATCATTGGGTTACTGGTTGGGTTGATTGGAATCTTGCACTTGATAAAAAAGGCGGTCCGAATTGGTCGAAAAATTTTGTCGACTCGCCAATAATTGTTAATCCTGAGACAGATGAATTTTTTAAAAATCCAATGTATTATGCACTAGCGCACTTCAGTAAATTCATTCCACGTAAATCAACCAGAGTTGATCTTACGACTAATGACAATATAAAATCCGTGGCATTTTCTACACCAGAAAATAGGACTGTTGTGATTTTACTCAATCAGTAAGTAAATAATATATAATTATCCAAAAATCTTTCAATATAATTATTTACTTGAAATACAGTCAATGAAATGTTTAAAATAATTTTTTCATTCCATTCTCAGGAATGAGCAATCGAAAAATATTGTTATTGTCGATCCAAATCAAGGACATATCAACACTGAAGTTTCTGGACGATCATTTCAGACTATTATTTATCAACAATAAATGATCTTAGAATTTTATGAAATAATTTATAATGCTTATTAGTTTGTAGTGAAAATTTTAATATTGGCAAAAATTAATTTATGTACACTTACGATGGGAAATAATTATCTATGGGTAATATGTTTTTTCCCATTTTTCTCTCTTAGTTTTTCTCAAAGCCTTTGGTATGTATTTAGGAGCATGATCATCCATTCTACGTAAGAACGGATTATGCCCAAAGTCCCATGCCGTACGTTTCTTGTCGAGAGGTCGTGTCTTAAACCTAAACTTGTAAATTATTTCCCATGAGTACAACTCTGGCATCAATCTGAAAAATAAAAACGGGAATGAAATAAATTTATCCTTAGAATATTATATTAAACTAAAGCAAACATAATCTTTACCTGGATCGTGGTCTTAGAGACATTATATATTTATAACGATCTTCGAGCCAGTTTCTTTTTTCATCATCAATTATATCTGCAACTCGTGGTGCTTCACTATCAAGATACGGTCTTAATTCAACGCCAACTCTTTCTTGAGGAGTATTCACGTAAAATTTAATTAAATTTTTCAACACTTCATCGTTAAATCCAATCAATTTACCGTCTTCAATTTTTTCAAATAATTTCAACGGTTCAGTAATCCAACAGATATTTTTTTTTGGATTCTTTTCAGAATGCCAGCCATTCACCAATGTTGTATTTAATTGATAAACACAAAATGACCAAAATTGTCCGTTTGTTGTAATTGATTGATTTACTAATGGATAAGTGATATCATTAAATGTTGTAAATCCTAAAACAATTTTAAAAAATATAATATTATAAATATTTGGCACTTATTTGTTTGAGGAAAATTATTTCAATAATAGATAAAAAAAATAAATTATTACCTAAATGACTTGCTAGGCCAAAGAGCCATGCATAATTAGCATATATCGCTTGGGTTTTCAATGCATTTACATCGTCATCAACACCTTCTGGCCTTTGGTATAAATATCCACGTTTGTGGTAAGACATTAAACTGAATTCACCAGAATCACCCGGCCAAAATCCTGGTATGGTCACACCATGACGACGTTTCAAAGCATGTCCATATACTCTTGAATCATATCTATGCATCGGAATTTCCCATTCTGGATTTTCACATTCATCCATTGGTAAAATTTCTTTTAATGGTAAATTATGACGCAATTGCAACGATGGATTTCCCAAGTATTGTAATGGTTTATCAATAGGTTCGTCTAGTATTTCATCCTGTCCTCGATTCTTCATTCCTTTTATAACACATGAAGATGGTGTCATACCACCGGCCATCCAAAATGCTTCAATTCGTGGTTCAAAATCAATTTGTGTATTGAGCAAATGTGGATATTCTTTTGATAATTTTGCCAGCATAATTCTATTCACATTTTTTGATACAAGATTACCATTTGCATCATCAATTTCTCGGTCAATATTTATAAGCTCATGTGGTTTATCGTGAACTTGCCTATATTATCAATTATATAATTCTCAATTATTTTCACAAAACAATTTATCGACAATTTTAATGTATAAATTTTAGTTTAAAATTTTAAATGAAAGGGAAACAGTGTGATAATGAAATATAAACCATTAAAAAAGATTTGCATCAATAATAAATTCAACAAATAATAAAACAATTAAACAATAATTATTAAACATATGATTAAACCATCGATTTGATTCAAATTATTACGAATTTTGTAGTTTTGTTTAAGTCTTTTAAAATATGTTTTAATTAGAACATAATGAAAAATGATTCATTAGAGTATATATATATAACAAACACTTACTTGAAACTTGACATTTGGAATACAATTCCATCTTCAATTGATTTTTTTATTTCTTCACATAATTTATTCAATTTCTCTGGTTCAATTACATTATCATAATATGACGGTAATTGAGTATCGCTAGCAACATAAGTACGTGTAACAAATTGAGCATGGGGTAACTCATGATAAACTATTTTACCCTCGTCATACATCATACATCTAAAACCCCAATATCTTGGCATATTTATTTTTATCATTTTTTCCTCAACTGTTTTAACTTGTTTAACTTCCTCATGCCAAGTTTCTCGGAACCTTCGCCATCGTGCTTTGTATGAAATATCTTGTATCGGTGGATATTCAACTTCTTCCGGAATAATTTCATTAGAATTTGAGGTTATAGCCGTCTCTAATTGTCGATTGCATAAAATTGCAGGTGAATTTCTCACACATAATCGTGAATTAATTTTTACTAACAACATTTTTTATATATTAGTATTATACTCTTTTTCATTTATAATTTTTCACCGACAATGAGGTTATGTTAACAATCAGGACGCAGTAAGCCTCCATACAACATATTTAAAGTATTTATGTATATTTTTGTAGTAGATGTAATAAATATATGCATAATATATATACATATATAAAATAGTGTACGCCATTATTATTTCGTGGCGATTATTAAAACTAAAATAACCCTATCCGCAGTCGGTAAAGCAGATTCCTTGAGAAAAAATAATTTTTTGGCTAATATATACTCATTTGTTTATTTATTTAAGGTGATTTTTCTCGAAAACTATCAACTTTACAGCGGAAGTATACAGCACCTTTATTGTAGGAAATTAAATTTTCTAAAAAATTGTCTTCATAGAAAAAACTGTAAAATTAATAGTTTTTGAGAAAAATTCAATTAAATATTTAAAAAATTTGAAATTTCTCTACTTAGTCTAGATTTTAATACTTCTCAGCAGTTCACAGAACATAATTTTACGATAGACACTTTTAAATATAAAATATTTCTCTACAATCAAATAAAAAAATTTCAAATTCATTTAGACAGTACTTAATAATATTAAAATTAAAAGCTCATCTTTGGTAAACAAATAATAACAAACACGATGAAATATAAACTGCAATCATCTCAAAGAATAAATTTATTCTCATTTTATATTCCAAACATGTATATTCAATACCTACTTATTGATATCAACAATGTTATCATATTAATTATGTTTATAATCTTTCACCGGATAATGTTCACCATATTCTTTCAAATGATTATCCATCATTAACATTTGATGTTTAATATGCTGTGGCATTTCATGATAAACATCAGTGAACATTTCCTTCCACTCAGGTTTAAGTTTTTTCTCAGCTTCAGCAAAATCAGCTAAGAATTTTTTCAACGTTGATTTCTGTAACTCAACTTCCTCTTCATCATTCCAAATACCAATTTCCTCCAAATATTTTCGAAACTTCAATATAGGAGATTGTTTATTCCATTCCTCTATTTCATCTAACGATCTATATGCAGTGCTATCATCAGAAGTACTGTGATGACCAATTCTAAATAAAAATAAAAAATAGTCATTTCAATTTATTAATGTAGTTACTGAAATAAATAAAGTTTTAATGGATTAATAATTATATAATTAATTATGATTAACATACCTATAAGTCATTGTTTCAATTAAAACAGGTTTTCCATTGTCAATACAAAAATCTCTCGCCATTTTAGTGGCATGATACACTGCTAAAATATCATTGCCATCCACTCGAATTGTATTTATTCCATAAGCCGGACCTCTAACTCCAATTCCATCGCCTTTATATTGCTCTGATGCTGGTGTAGAAATTGCATAGCCATTATTTCGACTGAAATAAAAATAACAACGTAATTATTTAGATAGAATAGTAAAAACAATGAATAAGTAATAAAAAAATAAATGAACCAATTAAATAATATTTTTATTTAAAATTAAATTCAATAAATATATTATTTTATTTAATATTAATATAATTTAACCGTGAGGGTAATTATATTTATTTAATTAAATATAATTATTTGATTTGAATAAATATATTATTTAATTGATTAGATCTATTTGGTTAATTGATGAGATTTATTGTACAAGAAAAATATTTATAAATTGCAGCGAATACCATATAAAAATAATTGGACATTGAAGAGTTGCAGCAAAATTAAATGCAGCATGTGCATCACCCTCACTTGCAGCACCTTCTCCAAAATAACAAGCAACACAGGCCTTTTTTTTACCAAGTTTCAACGCATATGCAGCACCAACAGCTGTATAATTTTAATATTATCTCAGCACAATTATTTAATTTTTTGTTTTGATAAATTTATTTATTTATTTTTTTTAATTTTTGTATACGCTATTTTATACCTTGAGGTAATTGGACAGCTAGTGGTGATGAAATTGTTACGTAATTCAATTCTTTACAGCCATAATGTACTGGCATTTGTCGTCCTTTTGCTGAATCTTCACAATTACTATAACATTGATTGAGAAATTGTGAATATTTATATCCACGATATAATAAAACACCTATAAATAAAAAAAAATTTCTTAATTAAAAAATGTCATTCAATTTATTTTTTCAATTTAATAATATATTTATTCAATTTTAAATAGATATTTTATTTAATTGATATTATTATTTTTTTAATTAATTATTTATTGTTTTTAATATTGTATTTTAATAATTATTTATGTATTTATTCAATTAAATAAATATAATTATTTAACTGTTTAATAAATATATTATTAAATTAAATATGAATATAAATTTAATTATTTAATTATTATAATTTATTTAATTATAAAATGTTATACCTGCTTCACGATATTGTGCATAAATAATATCTTGTAATGTTAATGCCGCTGCAGAACCAATTTGAATTGCTTCTTCACCACTACTTGTCATGTAAAATGATATTCGACCTTGTCGTTGAGATTCATAAAGAATTTTATCCATTGTCGCAATGCTTATCATGTCATGATACATTTTTAATAATGTCTCTTTCTCCAACTGAAAATTAATATCAAACTTAAATATATACCTGCATTCATGTGCAAATTATTAATTATAATATACAGTAATCTATAAAAAAAAAATACATTACTTTAACGGGAAAATTCATAGAATTATTTTTTGTCGCTGATAAAACTTGGTAGATTGGAATAGATTTGTAACTTTCATTGTTAATAAATTTTAATTCATTTGTATATTTGGCTTCAAATCCAAAAAATTGTGGCCCAGTTGAATTAACACTCAATTGACGAGTCTAAAAAAAATAATAAATATTAATTAGTAATACAAACAATTTAGTATTATAACTTAATGAAAAAATTTAATATTTATGATAATAAATGAATTATTACGTACAATAATTTTTAATGCACGAAATATTTTTAAACGGTAACAATAAATCGCCATTATAAAGTTGTTAAATTTGACACACGAGGAATTCTACCATATTAATATTAATATCAAATACCAGTAGCGCGTAAATATTACATAACTTTCGTTATCAATGATATATTTTTTCTGAACTTTTGATACATTCATTTAACACATGTGTGTACATAAGTATAAATATATAAAGCACACATATATATGTATATATTTTACTCACATATAT
>JAQQBR010000002.1:9311718-9325343 GCA_030347285.1 Microctonus hyperodae
GAAAAAAAAAAAATAAATGCATTTATTTTAGTTGAGAATTATAGAATACGTCGTATATCTTATTGATATTTTGTCCACAACTCTTTATTGAAATGAAAATATTTGGATTTTTCCATGATATGTCATATACAATGATTTATTGTTTCTCGATTTTCGCAAATTGAATGTCTATCGGAAATATGTCAACACATGTTCTGAATAAGGATAAAAGAAACATAAAAATGAATGAATAAATATAAAAATAATGTCTGAACGCGTTATTCACGGTACAAAAATCACATGTTCAACTTTTGTTTTACCAAAAAGTGGTTTCCTGAATGGTCATTCGACCATGAAATTTGCTATCATCGAAACAATGGCTGGCAAATGAGATACTGTAGGACAACTTTTGCGTAAAAGTTGATAGACACTGTACAGTATATTTTTCCCCTTATAGTTATTTACTTTCTACACTTTTTGTCATCTCAACACGAACAAAAAAAAAAAAAGAACAAATCATAAAAGCTCATATAAAAACCGTCGAATTACATACAAACATATATTTATACGAATAAAAATGATTGGGAATTTGTCGAATGTTTTCATTTGGATACTATCGAATTTCTCATTGAAAGTTTGGCATAAATGTGCTTTGGGTTTTGTCGTTTACTTATTCCAAAAGTCCCTGTGTGTGAATGTTTTCTCTACTGTCCTACTATAAATCACTCTATTCCTTTTTCCTCCATGTCCTCATTTCCACAAGTTTTTATTTCCCTTTCCTTCAACACACCAGGGAAATGCATACCATCCTCGTGAATTAAACCAACCCGTTGATATACGATACATCCAGTGACTGTTTCTTATTCCAGCCATATAAAAAAATTAATTTAACAAAGTTTTTCACTTGTTATTATTTATTTTATTCTTTTCATTTAATAGTTAAGATGAAAAAATTTTTTTATCTATTAATTGAACTTGAGTAATAAAAATATAACCTAAAGGAAATTCCACTTTGTTTTTTATTGCACGAATATTCTTCGGCGTTATTTTCACATACAAATTAACTTGAGTTTATATTCTGTTTGTAATTTTACATCACAGGATAATTTTATGATATAATTAAAATAAAACTAACAAAAATAAATCAAGTGACGTCTCAACTCAAAGCTCAAAGCAATTTTCACTGCTACGTAATATAAATCTTGTAACGCTTCATTCGCTGGTAATATAATTGGGTTATATTGCAATGAAAAAATTCTCCCGAATTAAATTCCACTTTTTTATTTTCATACAGCATGACAGAAAGTTTAATTTAACCAAATAAAAATAAAATAAAAAAAAGAAACAAATAATTATACCGACAATTTATAAATTAAATTTTTATTTATTCCCTCTTTTCGTTATTGAGAGTAATATTTGAGTGTGGTAAATTTAAAATGAAAAACGATACACTGCAACGCATGAATTTTCCGATTTGAATGTATATGATACAATAAACAAATAAATAAATATACATATATATATATATATATATATTCATACAAACACGATGTATGTCGACACAATCGTAAATACAGAGAGCACGTAAATCCAACGTTGGACTTTTTCACAAAATAATTTCTTTTACCCTGAGAAAAAAGGTCGAGACTGATATATCGGTTGTTATAAATTACCTAAATGTGTAAATATACATATACATTTTTTATTTCAACACTATTTTTTTTCTTCCTTCCTCTTTTTATATTTTTTCATTCGCATTCCGCGCTTTTGTGAGTGCTGGAATTCGAGTAAATGAAGGAGAGCAAAAACCCCCTGTCACCCAAGTATTTTCTATACATTATGTAATACATATATTCACTAAAACCTTAAGCATATAGTATTATATATTAAGTACCTACCCTACATAACCATAATCAATATCCTTTTCTCATTAACATTAAAAAAAAAAAATATCTATTTAATTATTTCGATAACCCTCGACATTTATGTCAATAATACAAAAATGTAAATTCTTCATTCATTTTAAAAAATGTTAAAATAAAATATTCAATTGACATTTTGACTGTTAATATTCCGGTGTATACATATGTATATATCTAAATATTGGAAGGTAAATTTCAGTAAATATGTATGAGAGCCAAGTCCATACGATCCCGCGACCTATATGACAACAGTGAGCGTGAGGTTTGATCAGTATCACGTGTTTGTCGAATTCCCAGCGTGCTTGGTTATGTGACGACAAATATACAATTGTCATGGAAGGAGGGTGCATTGTAGAGAGAGATGCATTGCGTGGTAGGTTTGTATATACGTTTAGTGCACAAGGGATAAGCTTCCGCAAATAGTGACATTAATTGCCTACACTGGTGTCCTATTTGCATACGATTATTCAGAATAATTGATGACTATTGGTTTCCTACGTGTCGAAACTCATTAGCATATTTAGTATTGAGTATTATAGTATACTCGTCATTGTCATTGTATATAATCCGACTTATATATATTGTGTTTTATATAAATATATTATTGAGCTAGAGTTGAAAAAAAAAATTAGTATGAAAAATAAAAAAATAAAGAAATATTACTTTTTTATTTTTCTTCTTCTTTTTTGGTGATTTGTTCAATATAAAAGTTTTACACGTAGCGATATAAAGTTATTTTTATCTTTCTATCGTTCATACGATTCTTCTCGATTAATTTTTTCCCTTTGTGCCACTTAGTGTGAATTCAAACTTTCATCAATGTATACAAATCTTTTCTTACCTACAAACATTTAGCGGCACCCTCTGACTGTTTCTTTACTAAACTACGTATACATGTATCTGTGTGTATAGGTATATCTAAACATATATGTATGTATACAGATATGATCCGAGGTCTGCACCCCAAGTTCTCAATCCTCAACACCAAGGATTCTCTCTTCTTTATCTCTAAAAGCCAGTAAACGAAATAGCGGGGAATTTAATTCAGAACTTTTCACCAGAAAAGAAAAAAAAAAGTTACTTGGAAATATCTGAGAGTGTGGACCATCGGGCAATTCTATATACGGGGGATGTGCAGGAATCATGAGAGGGAATAGAATTTCGTGGGAAAGAGAGAAGAGGGAAAAACATGGGGGAAAGTAAAGAGCAAAAGAAACGAATAAGAGTTTAAGGAATTTATGGGTTAGACCAGGGTCGAAGGAGACAAAGAGAATTTTCTTGTGGATGGCGTTTGGGTTTTCCTTTAAGAAGGTGTACGGGTTTGCCACGAGACGCATGTTATCGGCCTGCTCGTCGTAGCAAAATTGCTTCGTATTTTATACGACGTTCTATAAAAATTAGTACTATACTAAAGTCCTATCTATTTTCACGGTAGACCTCACCATCAGGAAGATTGATCACGTGTTTTGGTCTTACAAAACCTCAACTTTTATCACTTATCATTTTTTTTTTTAGAATTATTTCTTCATAAAATGCTGAATATGCGTTTGGTATATTTGATTCTAGAATTAAATTGCGTGTGAAAATCATAATTTATTTATTTATTAACAATAAAATGACGAGCGTTATGTAAAGAGGAAATTACATTTATCATTTGGACTTTTATTATTTTTTTTTCTCTTCCATTTTTCATGAAATTTGTATACCGTCAATGAATCACTTCTTTCGTTTCCTATTTTTAACTGTAATTTTTCAGTGTCATGCACTGTGTGAATGCAGTGAAGCGTTGAGCAGAGAGCGTGCTTTAAGCCGTGTGGCTCAAGCCAAATTTCATCGCGTTGCGCCGCTTAAACTTGTCTTATAAAAGGCTTGTGGCCCACAAACTTTAATGAGCTCTCAAAAGCTCAGGGTTTCAGAAACGACGAAAATTTTTTCAAATTGTTTGACAGCTGTGTCAGTATTATATGTATACATATACCTACCTATCCCTAATTCAGTCGGGGTTGTTTAATGGATATATAAAACATGCGCACAAAGCAAATTCATTTGCGTGTTTGAGTAACCAATTACCAAAGTGTGCGCCCAGGATAAATCGGATGGAAAAATTCAATTTTTCAATTTTACAAAACTTTTGATATGTTAGTTAATTTTGCTTTATGCTCTCGTCACATGTAACTAACAGCTTTCTATACTTTGCGTGATAATAATGCTGTGGAATGAAAACCAGAATTTTTTTTCATTAACTCCGAAGAAGGAAAACAAAAATGTTTTGTAAAGTTTTTTATTTTTAATATTGAATACAGTATATTTATTTAAATATTTATTCAAAGAGATAATTGATCTCTGAATTTCAGAGAATATTCTGATACATTTTATAAAGGTATGAGTATTATTATTTATTATGTATTTTAATATTTATTTTTTTGAATTGAAAAAATTTCACAAAGTGATGAACGGAATTTAAACTTAATAATTAATTTGTATTTCAATTTATTTATGGCACTAAATTATCATTTTGTTTGGGGTTTATAGTGTAATTTATAATAAATATAAAATAAAATAGTGTAAATATACATATAATTATTTTGAAGCTTGTAAAAATTACGAAAACTTTTTATTGAACCAAACTCTTTCTACTTCTTGTTTTTTTTTTATTTTTTTTTCTATTGTGCCTGCATCAAATTCTCTTTTTGTACGAAAGTATGCTTGAACACGATGAATTTTAGTCGTATACAATTGCAGAAAAATGCCTCGACAGATTATTCAATAAAAACAAAACCATAAAGGAAAAAAAAAAATAATAATAAGCTAAATAATAAGCGAATCTCGAAAATTTTAATTTTCTACAAGTTTCTCAACGCTTTTAATTTATAACTTTACTTGTACCATAATTTGCTAGTCAAAGTTTGCGAACTGGTGCTTCGTTCTCTGCGTGCTTTGATGAGGAAACTTTTTTCCACCGAAAAAATAAGGTTGAACGAGCACCGGGTGCATTTATCGTGTACCACCGTATCCTCACTGGAATTCAAGTTTTACCATTGGTCCAGCATTCACCATAGAGTGCTCTCTCTATTTTTTTTTATCCACCATTACTAAAGCACCTTTAAATATTTAGCTTAATCCACCATAGATACATCTCTAAATGTACAATATTCATAAATAAATTTATAAAAATTTCTAGACTATAAAAAAAGCAATTTTCATCAAGAAAATTATATCAAACTAAAAAAATTCCTCCAAACTATCCACAATAATCAATAAATAAAAAATAAAATCACCCCCCCTCAATTACAAAAGTTAAAAAAAAAATCACATTAAAAATCAACTCAACTTTCTCAATCATAAATTCATAATTTTTCCAATAAAAAAAAAAGTAATTAAATACCTAATATAATAAATAAACCAAACGCAATAAATAAATATACATCAGCTAAACATATTTCCACTACACTATTATAAACCTCCCCAATAATTTTTATCTACTTTACCCCGTTAAAAAATTCGATACAACATCCAAACATAAAAAGTAAATAAATTCCGCCCATCACTAAAAAAACAATTTCGATATAAATACATCCAAGAAATTTTCATACACATTATTATTGTACACTGTTAGCAGATCCTGTCCCTAGTACAATGGAGACACTTTGAGGTAGGAAAGGTAGTGGTACTTTATACCCCATTGAATGATCCCATGCACGATCTCGAGTCGACAGCTAATTCCCCTGAAGGCATCCACAGACACTGCAGCAGAATGTATGCGTAAAATATGCAAAGAGGATGGTTTGTTGTCACATTTGATGTCTCGTCTCTTATAAAACATAACTCAGACAAGAAACTAACACGTATACATATACATATTTCAATACTGCATTTAATATACATGAATATATTTAGTGTGAGAAATTCCGAGGATGTACAGATGAGTTTCATTTGATGATGGCTTGAGCTCCGAGTGTACTTTAGTTCTTACCTTTATCACATGACTTCAGTGAATATTATTGTAGTTATTTATATGTGTATATCATATATATTTACTTGTGTGTATTGTTAAGATAGGGTCGTTGTCTGCTTTTATTTCACGTTCGTACGTTTTTGGTGAGACTGTAATTGGGAACTTCACCGCGTGTGTACGTCATGAGTATCATAGAATAATTTTAATATGAGTCTTGTCTGCACTCTTGACATTTGTCCAAAGAGAATAAAAGGTGACACTTGAGTGTAGTGTATCTAGTGGATGAAGAAATACATGCTTAGACGTCTTGATGACATGTTCAAACTCCCACGTGTAAATAAAATATAAATATATCCATGGAAATTTGTCAATGAAAATAAAAAGGAAAAATATTAATTCAATGTTTGATGTGACATTTTAAATACTTTCAATAGTTTAATGCAATTTATAATGTATAAAATAATTTTCAAACCAGAGCTAGTAGAAGTAGATAATAAAAATAAATAATTAAGAAAATGAATTTGAATTTTTTTTTTATATTGTTCGGAGAATTAGTTTTGGGAGTGAATTATTATGTTTTAAAATTAATATACTGTGAAATAATTTTTATATTTCTGTTACCAACATAACAATTTATTATTAATGTTTATGTGTGCAGTTAAAGCTCAAGCGTTTGCCTAACATTAAAGTATATTTGTCGAAAGCTGGAGAGAAAAGCGCGCAGGTTTATGATGCTGCATTTTATCGAATTTTTTTTTACTTTTTTTTATCGTTTTACAATTTTCTCACGACGTGTAAACTTTTTTTCATTTCACTCTTTATCATGTAGATGTATATATGTATATGTGTGTGTGTATCTTGATTTTTCTCTTCTTCAATTTCTCTTTCCTTTGGCCCTTTGGCTTATATGGGGTAAATAAATTATCGAGTGGACTCTTTCACGTGAACATTATACCAGAGCTTCTCTCCGAGTTTTTTTTATCTCATCTCACTTAATACTGCGGTCATTGCACGACGGTGAAGCTTTAATGTACCGATAAAACTTGAATGAGCATGAGAATGGTAGTGGTTAACATTAAAAAAGAATGCTTGCACCTTTTTATTTATATAATTTATTTTTTTCCATTTTTTTCTCTAACGTATTTGTTGAATAATCATTTTTATAATGAAATGAAATTAACGTAATTATTCGGACGTCGGTAATTGAGTTTTAGATTTGAATCTACTGGGAAATGGTTATAATTTATTTTTTATTTTAATAGCAGGATAAATTTCGAAGCAATTAAAAATTTTAATGTAACGTAGATGTGGAAAAAGAAAATAATTACGTGAAATTTATTTATTTTATTGTATTGTTGATGATTACTTTTATTATTTCTCTACTATAAATCTCAACGGGAAAAAAAATCTGATGATCGTTGTTTTCATTTTATATATATTTTTTTTCTTATTTCTTTATAAATAAATGAGTAAAGCTCTTGCTCTCATCCTCGGTCGTTATTTTCATTAACCCCGACGCCATTTGGCCAGCGATTTACTTTGACGCAAAACCGGTGCATCATCATGAAAATTGTGCACACTTTCTTTTCTTCCACTATCTTTTCCCATTAAATTTTAATTTTTTCCCCATTCCTCATGAAATAAATATCCAATAAAAACGTCGAATAACCCTCTTCTAATATCATTCAACACCACAAATAATATATTACTACTCAAAATTCTTACTCTGATAATTAAAAAAAAAATTATCACTTCATAAATAAACGTACAATATTTATTTGACAATGTTGTATATAATATTTGATATTTTCACTATACACAATTGTCATTAAAAGCTCTGTGAAATAAATGCGATCTGTAGAATACTAAAATTTTAAATTACATCGGGCACCTCAACGCCCAACAATTTCCGTCTACGTTTCTCGTTTTTAATTATGACATTAGTGCGACGATGACAAAACCGCCATGGACATTTTCTCGTTGAGAACACTGTGCCACGCAGTGGAGTAACTCGTCATCGTGTCGTTACGGAATGAGACTTTCACTGCGCCACTTCTTCCTGCCTTTCAGTATTTTATTTTTTTATTTCTTTTATTATTTTTGCTTTACTTCGTGGTTGCTCATTATGCAGATTGTACAAGCGCTTCCAATCCTCTCTATTCTCCAGTTATTATACAGCATCAGAAAATTATATGTATGTACATTCGCTCTGTAAAAGAATAACAAAAATACGAAACAAATAAATATATAAAGTAGAGAAGTCTAGTCACCAGAAGTGAATAAAGAAGTAAATAAATAATGAATTAGTAATGGAAGTAAGAGGAAAGAGTAGAATAAAAAGGAAATGGTTGTGCAAGAAAATAGTTTGAAGTAGTGGTGATGTAGCACTTGGTTGACTTGCATTCGATGAATTTTTGAGAGGCCACTTTGCATGGTGAAGACTCGCGAAAACTTGAATTCAACAATTGTGGTAAAGCACGAAGAATAACAAAAGGAAGAATAAGAAGAAAAAAAAAAAGCCAAAGCGAAAAAAGATAAAGACATGATAGTAAAAGTAAAGACTTGTGAGGTCTGTCAAGAAATCATATAGGTCGAACATTGAGTGCACACGAAGTGTCCTTGTAATATTATATGGCACACGCGAACTCGAATAAAAATAAAGAAAAAATTCATTCAAATTGCTGAATCGATATCGATTGGAATAACACATACACAAAAGAGCCGCATCGATTTTACACTTGACTTTGTAATATAGATTTGAAATAGTCACATTGTCATCGACGTCCGATTCTAATAAAACGTCTCGTTAAATTCCACCTTCGTTCAATTGTCAACTTCATTCACATCTCAATTTACCCAGTCCACTGTGTGGATGATAGAAATTTTTAATAAATTGCACGAAGAAAAAAAAAACAATTCAAACAAATCTGAATAATACAAAAAAACTCTTCTCAAGTTGAACAAATAAAAATACAAAAATCAATTAACTCATCATAAAATCAATACAATTATCATTATCTAAACAATCTTATCCGCATGATTAAAAAAATAAAAATTATAATTCAAACATTAAATAATAAATAAAAATTCCAAACGCATAACTAAAAAACGTATTTCTCCCTAACAATATCCACAGGCCTAAAACTTTTCCTCCACTCGAATATATTTACTCAAACATAGCTATACACACACTCTATATATCCGTATATTACATAAAATATAATACATTATTCTATACACCATATATCTTGGATCAATGCGCGATATTGGAGAAGGGTTAGTTTTAGAGGGCATATAACCCCTGAGGTCTTCACTTGGAAGCACATACACCTGGCACGTATTCCTTCACCATTCGAGCCGTCACTCAGTATAAGTATAATACATATACGTAGATAATACGCGGGTATCAGTTTCCAACAAGCAGCCTCTCACGCTCGACCACACAAGTCTGACATTCAAGTCTCGCATGAATTCCCCGAGGCGCAAATGAAGAGAAGAGGTGATGGAAAGTGTATAGTTAGAGAGAAAGGAAGACTAGAGAAAATGGAGGAAGCAATCACCACCGATTGCGCATAGATAATCCTCAACGCGTAATGGAAACTTTGTAAACCTTCAACTTCCTCTATTACAGTTAGTTTACATGTGTACGTGAATGTAAATTTATATTGATTGAGGAAAATTTATAATAAGTGATGATTTTTGTTTAGATAAATATCTTTATGTTTCTATGTATTTTTAAATTTAATTTAATATCTATATCTAATGTAATATATGTATGTAATATATTTGTATTATGTATAGATATTTTTTTATATATTTGTATTATTTGTATATATTTGAGGTGAATGTAAATTTATTTTGATTGAGGAAAATTTATAATACGTGATGATTTTTGTTTGGATAAATATCTTTATGTTTCTATGTATTTTTAAATTTAATTTAATAACTATATATCTAATGTAATATATGTATGTAATGTATTTTTATTATTTAAAAATATTTGTTTATGTATTTGTATTAATTATTTGTATACATTTGAGGTGGATAAGAACAAAGAGCAAGTGAAATGTGTCACCATTTCGATGTTGGTTTATTGAGCTCATTGGTTGTATCTCAACACAGGTCGTTAGATATCGAGTAGTGTCCAATAGTATACCAGTATGTGTGTGTCAGATTGTGTGCTTTGGTGTCAATTCACACACGGAACGTTGAACCTGAACCCGCGTTGGCAGGAGAATTGTTCATTCAGGCGCAGCCTGTCATGAAACTCTGCTGTAGGAGTATTTTGTATATCTAGAGTTAATTCGTTATGATTATATAAATAATCTGGGGGATTTTTATTTTTAGAAATAGTTATTTTTACGAGAGGAAACAAGAATGGAAGAATTGAATTTATAATTTATTTTCATCCGTTATGTAAAAGATAAAACAAATAAAAAGATTTATTTGCTATTAAAATATTTTTATTTTTAGAATTCCGAAATACGTATATCAAAAATATTTGTACATTGATATTACTTCTAAATTCGAAACTATAAATAATGAAAAATAATAAATTTTAAATAATTAATTCACATTGTAAAACTCGGAATAATACCTCGAAATATTAAAATAAAAAAAGTAAAAAATATTTTACTGTTGACTTCGTAAAGTGCTTGTAAAAAAAAAAATACAACCAATAATTTTTTTTATTCTCCATCGTGACATCTACATATACTCTTGAGCTTTATGTCGTTATGGTGCGGGTTATAGTGGCAAAAAACTCAGTGGGTTTTCACATATAAGTACAATACATACCCACAGATGTTTGAGTATAACGACAGCAAGATGTTTCTTTCGTTTTAAAATGCTATGGCACACGGGTGAAATGCGGAAAAACAGAGAAATGCTTTTCCACAACTGTAGTACGCAGTGAGAATGCCATTAAGGGTGTGCACTGAGTCTGATGGTGACTCCAATGACGACCATCCCCCCAGGCGTTACAGCAAAGGTTTCAAAAGGCGCCATCTCATACGATCTCATGGCGATAAAATATAAAACATTTTATATCTACACACACACATACATACACAAATATATATATAGGTTAAATAGAGTACAGAGTATTATTATTACATGTACATGCGTGCCGATGACGCCTGATGGTGGCCACGAACCAGTAGTAGATGGTACAATGATTTCATATTCCTTTATACTCTTGAAGTGACGAATCGAATTCACAGCTATGTACTGTAAGAGCTCATAAGATTGTCGGTAATGGATACGGAACAAAGCGAATTCAAAGTAATTTTCACTGCAATGGAACGAATGAGAGAGCGCAACAGTAAGTAAATAAAATAAAGAACGAGTGAAAGGTAAAATAAATAACGCGCAAGCTCAAAACTCAGAAGTAAGTTGTTGCTGCATTCTCAACTAAATTTCTCTCGATGCAATCTCAAAAGTCTTTTGCTTGATGTTTGTATCGATTGTCTTCAACAACCTTTTCTTCACTCGTGTCAACTTCAATATACATATACCCTATCTCACCCATAATAATTACACAACAAAGTATATAATAATTTATTTCATAACAAACTTTTGTTAAAGAAAATTATCGAAACGAAATTCACTTGAATTAAAAATAATTAAAGTAAATATGAAATTATTTAAATTGATCTCATGCATGTTTATTTATATTTTGGTTTCTTAATATGAACCGTGTAAATATTATAGCGAGGCGTGTAAGAGAATCTTGTAACCTTTTTCTGCTGAACGATCGTCTGGTTAATCGCGATTGGAACAGTTTAATGAATCTTTGTGTATACGTTGTATGTAAATGCATACAGTACACGACCCACAATTCTCTCCTTCTCTCCATATACTCTACCCTCCATCATTTCGCTCATGCTTTTGTGTATTGTTGTGTTTGACGTGCGCATGCGGCGTCATGAATAAACGCAAGGGTATTCAAAACGTGGAACGATACATATACACCTGATGATAGTAGGTTTATGTGTAGCATGTCCGCAACTCAAGTCACGATATTTCCAGATAATCTTAACCCGTTGAGTTGTGAAGCTCAATTATGCACTTGACACGACATGTATCTTAAGATTACATGCCATTCCATCGTGCTTTCTTTCTCCTATTATTTTTCCTTTTAATATCCATTATTTCATTGCGATATTCACACGTTAAAATAAATAAAATTATTAATTCACAATATAATAATTATTTAGAAATTACAAAACTCTAGTATATTAATTTCTTGATGATATTACGTTAATTATTTGAGACTAAATGCACAGATGATGATGATGATGATGAGATGGACATGTATTTATGGATATTATACACAAGTACAAGTAGAAATGCCACACGTTGATACATGTACCATGCGTATAATTCGCGTATTATCATCACAAATTATGGTAGATAGAGGCGTTACCACCCTTGACATGGACACCTAGCGAAAATGATCCTCTCGAGAGTACGAACGTAACCTATTAATAGATATACAAGCACATCCTGATCTAATGGACAGTTAATCAAATTAGTCATTACATTATCATAATTATCCCATGCGTTATATTCAAATATATAGATATATATTATATATATATATATATTTATATATATACAAGTAAAAGATTTTGATGATGAAAATATATTGCATGTAATATAAAATGGCATGGGTCAGAGATATTATCACATGGAATATATTTTTTTGCAGACGACATCAAAAGATTTTACGCACTGGTTCATTCGTGTATGTATATGTATATATGTATGTATATATGTATAGGTAGGTAGATGTATATGTGAAATATCCCTCAGCTGTTCAGGATTCTGGTCAGCAGACAAACATTTTTCTGCCTCCATCACTTTTTTTTCACTATTTTATTTTACATTCGAATAAATCGAATTTTTTATTTATATATTTATTTATTTATATTTTTCCTGGTCAGCAAAAAATATTGTGTATAGATGACTCTGTGTGCCTATGAAAAATGAAAATAAATATGAAAAAACATCATTGTGGATATGTATAAACATATATTTATACATGTTGGATGAACGGATATATACGGCGAACGGTAGTGGTAGCAGTATGAGCAGTATACAAAGAGCCAAAGAGGGATGAATGGAAATATCTTTTGTATTCTCCATGGATACGACGGTCGAGAGCTTCGGAAACTCCTTTAGCCCAGCAACACCGACGATAAAGTCAAAGCCCCATCTAAAGTTGAAGCCTTAAAACTACATTTTATATATACCCACATTCATATACGTATATATCCTCGTTGAGGGTTTATTTACGTCTTATGCGCATACTCTCGTTGGTTATGTGTATGTAGAATGTATAGGGGTATACATATATACTCACGGGGGTATAGAGATTATGCAAATGCATTAGAGTAAACCGAGACAGGTGATGTGGTCTCGAGGATTACTCCAACTATCTGTTAGACTACGGAGGATTCTCTTTGCAGATATATACGTATGTGTTTTATAAGTAGTATGGTGGTAATGTGAGATATTGTGACAAAACACTGTGTCGTAAAAAAATTCAATTTATTTATTTTAAGAATCACAACGAAAGAAAAAAATTTATAAAGTTTAAGGATTAAATAAATTCAGATGAAAAATTAAATTAAATTTCACGATGTTCATTATAATTTTTTATGTTCGAAATATGTCGTTGGTTTTTTGTTGAAATTTTCATTTTTCATCTCTGGTTAGTTCTATTCGTTTATGTAAATGTGGTTATATCAGCAGTTTAATGAAAA
>JAQQBR010000002.1:9388242-9400047 GCA_030347285.1 Microctonus hyperodae
TTTTTTTTCCCCTCTAAATATTATCAACTATTAAATATAATTAAATAAATATCAATATGATAATATTAGTTAATAAAGGATGTATTTGCGAGTGGTATAAATGGTCATCGTTAAACTGTATTAAGGACGGTACTGTAAATGGTACTCAAAGTTTCCTATAGGGATGGTTATAAGCACTTGTGCTACATGCCTATTGCTGCCAAGTCTTCATATCTTCACTGTGATTAGTCCAAGTAGGGGTTCTATAATGTAAGGGATTTCGCTAACTCGACTAAGAGGATGATTGGCATTTATATTGTCAATTATTGACTAAGCTATTGAACATCAATTGAAGTGTTTCATTACTAAAATTATTCCGATAGATTGTATACAATTATCTTTAATTAAAAACATCGTCAATGACGTTTAGATAAAATATATATATCCCCCAAATTTACTGTGTATTTATTGTGGTGTAAATAAATAAATCACAATTAATTTTTTTTTAATAAAGTGATGGGCGAATTAAATTGGAATTAAAATTAATCGGTGTTTGGATAAGGAATATAGTTTGAAATAAATATTTATAATAAGGTTAATAGATAAATTCACGGTCAGTGTATATTGATTTATGTTTAGTGTTCTCAATTACTTGGTGTTGCGATAGAGACACCGGAAAAGACACGAAGCTTCAACTGGAGTTGAGAGAAAATTAGTAGTGGCGGCGCGGCGTTCAACACAAACCAATCCTCGATCACACACTAGATAGTGAAGGGTGGGAGTGAGATAGTTCCGGGGGTGGCTCTCACTCACTGTAGGGGGGTGGTAAGAGATGATGGTAGTGTAGACGGGGGCAGATATTCAACCAAAGCGCTCGCGCAGTCGAATCGCGGTCTCCACCACGAGCACTGGAGTCCCCCAGCGTTTTCATTCCGTATTTTCACGCATCTCACGCGCGCTTGTTTCTTTATTCACACAATAACAACAACATCGAGAAGAACATTATTACTTATGTGAATGATATATAGTACACACGTTGCGGGAAAGAAAAAAGTGAATAAAAATTCGTTGATTTTAATTAACGGATTAAATTTATTTTTTTGTGTTTGTTTTTTTTTCTTGGTGTTTTTTATTTGATTTTTTATTTGGATGAAGAATTTATGCACGGGATTTATAATTGTGTGATGGATATTTATGTACATTGTTGAGATTTTATTTGTGAATTTAATTGATTGATTGTGTATTGTGATAATTTATTGATGATAAACATAAATATTTGTGAGTGATTTTGTTGGTTTTATGTTGAAGTTTATTTGGATGAGGAAAATTGTATGAAATCCCACATGGATATTGTGCAGTTAGTTTTTAGTGTTTATTGACAGTGATATTTAATAATTGTTGACACGATCAGAATTTATTCCGTGGAACTAGTAACATTGAGATGTATCAAATGAAAAATATGTTTTGACATTGAATAATATTGTTGTTTGTGCGCGTGTGTTGGTAAAATTAACACATGACAATACACGAATTTTCCCGAGTGTCCAATTTGAGATAAATAAAAAATAAAGTGTCTTACAAGTTTCGTATTATAAAAAAAAAATAGAAAAAAAAATTACTGATGGAGATGAGTGAATAATTAATTTTTTAATAATTCACAATGATAAAAAAAACTTTGTGGCTTTGCAAAAATATTTTTTGTGCGCAGTATTTTAAATATTTACTTGTCATCGTCGGTGATTGTAGGTAGGTTTCATTGTAATTATTTTTTCAGGAATGCTTTTATATATTTAAAATGATAATTAAACCCACTAGAAATAAATTATGAATTACTTTTAAAAAATTTCATAAATAGATAAATTCAAATAATCATTTTATCATATACAGATTGCATGATAAAATAATATCAAATATTCACAAATCATTTAACTTTATTTCAAGCTTTATATTTCATATTTATAATTCATTTGCATATGTATATTCTGAAATAAATCCATAATAAATACTGCAATATTTGCATACAAAAATATAAACGTATTTTATTATGAATGAAAAATAAAATTGATAATTTTAAATCAAGTGTTTATTTAAAAAATACAGCGGAATATCTATTAATATATTTTATACAACAGATAATAACTTATCTGTATTTTTATATTTCTTAATTTTTGAACTTTCAGTGCAAAGTGACGACTCGCAATTGGATAAATTAAATAACGAAATAATAACGCATGTTGAGGGGTCGACATCAGTGCATAAGTCAGATAATAATTTGACATTTAAACTGGGTCATACACTCGGGAGACATCGTGGGGGACACATTATTCGTTCCTGTAACACTTGACTTTGAGAAATCTCTGTGAAATGTACTGGAAACGATGTGCCGGAAAGTCGCAAAAAAAAACTACACACATTGCCGATTGTCGCTACCAAAATGGAGCAACATCACTTATTTTTATCTGCATTATATTTTCATCGATTGCAGTTGATGGTAAGTGTATAAATAAATTTTCCATCAAGATTAAATACCCATAAATAATTATTCCATTAACAAAATTAATCGATTCTAAATAAATAATATTTTTATATCAAAATTTAAAACGAAAATAATATTTTTAATATATTCCTAAAAAATTCACGAGCTCAGTCACTTTGGGAATTAAAATGTACAGCATTTAGCATTTGTGTCGTTATTTTATTTGCTTATATACCATTTATTCATATATACATATAAAGAACGATTGAAAGTGCACGACATGTGACAGGCGAATTTAGTGCAATCCATCGTTTTCGATATTGATCGTATAACAAATCCGTAAATGCCCTGAGACCCGTTTAGTATATATGGGACTGACTATATATTTATCAAATAGACGATATGTCGAATTTCCATTAGAGAAACGAATACACAGTCACGATATAGATATGTATAAATATAATTCTGTACCCTAGAGCCAGACGGTATCAAATTCTACAAAAAAAAAAAATAAATAAGTCTATAGACTTGATATTGATTGCAATGGTAATATAAAAATAAATAAGTACAAGCTCATTAAAAATAAAAACAGCAACTTTAAAACTCAATATCTCTTTTTTAATTTCCAGTATCCTAACTAAAATTCGATTCATCTAAATTATAAAATATTCCATAGCAGTAAAAGTGATAAATTAATATAAAAAAAAAATCTGATAATGAAATGTTAAATATTTTATTATGAATGAAAAATAAAATTGCCAATTTTAAATCAAGTATTTATTAAAAAAATACAGGGGAATATCTATTAATATATTTTATACAACAGATAATAACTTATCTGTATTTTTATATTTCTTAATTTTTAAAACTCTCAGTTTTATATTTTACCAAAAATCTTTAAAAGAAAAAAAATTATGGTTAATTAACCATAGGCGCGAGAGAGCTTTTACCGAAGCAATTTAATCTACTCTCGCTCATCGATGTAAGTATATATATATGTACATGCATATATGTATAAGTATATTACACTTGAAGTTGCTAGGCTTCACGAAGACGGATTATCCTTAACGGTGGTTAATTAATTGGCGTGGCTGGATAATTCAATACATACTAACTCAGTTTGGTGATGGTTGCCTTTAGTTGTGTGAACAATTTTGCGCCTCTCGCTGGGTATACGAGGGCAAAGTGATGGATATAGAATGTAAAAGAGGAAGGATACGATGGATAAAGTGAAAGAGTAAAAGCAGAATAAGAAAGTGAAAGAAAAAAAAAAATAGAAAGAAAGAGGGATTTAAAAGATTAATCATCTCGATGTCGTGGTGGACTGTTGCTTGATGGAGAAATTTCCACTGGAAAATAATTAAATCGTTGCTTCAAGTAGATTGTACCTATATTACTCTCTTGGCTATTGCAAGTCGGCCATTTGGCATCGGGACTCAAACTGGGAACTTTGATTAAATCTTCGTGGTTACCATCCCCTTCATTTACAAAGCCATTACCCTTGTGAAAATTTAGTTTCATTTTTCTTTTAACCAAAATTTAATTATATAAATATTTATACTGACAATTAAGTATGTTTAATCAAGATTTATTTTACATTTTCACAATTGTTTTACAATGTTTATGTAAAAATTTCTATGAGTATAATTTATTTATACAATTTATGTATAATAAAAATTTAATGAAGTTTGTATGTATTCACACACTATTTATTGTAACAAATGTCAAAATTATATATTGCAATTTTTCATCCCCTTGGAGATATAGTTGAGTGTGATTTTTTTTTTCTTGTCTTTTCCGTTGGGAAACATGGAGAAAATATGGAACCCCCTTGACGATAAATCCAAAATTTATAACCGGATAATCTGATTTAAGCCGGTTACGTGGATGAAGTGGATAATAGTATGCTGAAAGACAAATGAAAATCTTTTTTTTTTTTTTTCTCAAGAGATATAGTAAATGTGTGACTTGAAATAGATGGACTTACTTATATTTTGTACAAAGAAAAAATACACAATCAGCTATTCAAAGATTATTTTTTCTAAATACTCTCAGTACAATTCTTCCTCAAATTTTTTATTATTATTTTATGTCTTGATATATCGTCATTATTTTAACATGTAATAACACGAGTGTATAAGCGTCATGCACAATTTACAGTAAAATGTGGTAATGAATTTTACACTTATCTAAAAGACATACTTCAAACAGACAAATTGGAGGGCTTGACGTTGTACGCTTTTACTATACCATCACTTCCCTTTGCAAATCAGCGCTTGAAATATAATTATGACGTGCGCCTCAGTGAACTTTCAGAGAAACTCAATTTCTACTGCTGCTAGAACTTGCTAATTGGCCTAGTCGCGCAGGGGAATTACTCTATCTTCCTTCATTCTATCTCCTCTATAGTATTTTCTTGCGTTCGTCTTCGTCATATTAAAGACAAGACTATTCTGACCATGACCTTTGGACACGTCTGTTTGATAAATTTCTGCTCTCATGATCACATTGTTATAATCACCCACAAAACCTTCTCTATATCAAAACAAATATTAATAAATATAATTCTTGTTTATAAAGTATATGATAATTAATAATACGTATAAAAAATAGTAAATGTTGTTTAGTAATCTACAGTATTGATTAGTTTGAATGATTTTCAAGACGATATTTATTTCGAGAAGTCTTGAGAAATATTTCGAATACTCGTGAATGAATACAAATATAAATGAGGGTTTGGTGTATGAGGGATGATCGTGACTTGGATATTATTCAAGGCGATGTGTTGGCAGTTCTCAATGTGCCCGTGCGAAATATATCGTTTGACCTGTCTGCACGTGGACATCAATTGCCATTTGCAGTCATATTTTTGGAGAAAAAAAATACATATTGTAAAAAAGAAAATAAAAATAAAGCTCCAGGGTTTTTTACGTGACCTTTATCATTGAGAACAGTGAAAGAAAAAATTATTTGAAGAATGAATCACTATAAAACTGTTGCTATATGCAATTTAATGTACGTATATATACTGAGGAGTGTATCGATTCTTTTTTTTTGTTGCTAAAAATATAAGGTCTTGAAGAAGGAGAAAAAAAGTAAATGTTAATGTGCACCTGTGACATATTGAATAGAGGACAGTTATTTATTTATTTATTTTTATGTTCTTTTTTTTTTTGAGATCAACTTGCTGCTTTGTAGCACTTGCTTTTGAATGTATATGTATATAGATGTATATGTATTAAACCGTCGATATATACGAGGAAAAGTATTGGTGCATCGATCGTCGAGAACTCCTGCCATGCTCTCATGCATTTTCTCTACAATCTTTTATTTTTTTTTTCTCTTACATTATTTCCTTTTTCCCCAAGCCGTGTTTCAAGTGTATTTTATATCATTGCTAAGCCGATATTACCGTTTGAATGCTGAACGAGAAAGTCACACAGTTGTACCATATGGCATCTTGCCAAAGTACCAAAGTAATATGTATCTTTCTATTCAGTATTGGGGCATAAGGTTACATATTTATTTACAATAATAAACCATGAATTTTGAATTTTATTGCATATTAAATTCAAACATTAAATAATAACTACAATAATAAATAAAATAAAATTATTAAACATTAATAAAAATAAATATAAAAAAGAAAATTAGAGTTAATAAATTTTAATGATAAATTTATTATTTGATTTTGTGATTTATCAATTTTTAACAATGTAGATTGATAAAAATGATTTATTATACGTATGATATTATCTGCACTTCATGCTCTATAGTATGTGTGAAATTGATGTGCTTGTAAATAAATCGATACAGTTACGTGAGCTTGAAAGCATGAGATAATGTTTATGATGTTCTCGATCTATTGATTAAGTTTCACACTTCGACAAACGCTTGTTGATGATCGATTGATTTGAACAGTGTGCCTTAAACAGTTCATTCATCATGTGTGCCAACGTCATCAATGTCAATATCTCAAGCAATATTTGGTATTGCATATGTCTATATGTGTGTTATGTTTATATGACGTTGATGTGTAGCGATGAGCTTACGTGCAAAGGATATCTAGAATTTTCAAAAGTTTCAATATGAGCGACTTATCAGATTAAACAAAAAAAAAAAATTCAATATAGATGCTGACAAATGGTAGTTGTAAATGTTCTCATGGATTATTATACCACAGTACAACTTAATCCATGGATTAAATTTTTTTTTCTCTCGCCTATGTTTGCCATTGTTTTACTTTTATTTCAATTTTCTTCCAAACTTTCAAGCACGATTGAAAATACTTAATCATTTCCCTATCGAATAAAATTTTATAATAGTTATATTAATTTAATTTCCCTATCAAATAAAATTTGATAATAATTATATTTATTTAATTTATTTACTTGAATTAAATTGAAAGAAAGATTTTATTAAACAAGTCTATCGTTTATTAAAATTGTTATTCAAAATGGCAATTGAGTGATAAAATTTGAAGCAAAGAGAAATATTAATTATAAATATACGAAATTAAGTGGATGAATATTGAAAGGAACCCTTTTATATCTGTTTAATATACATAATAAATATATATGTATAGATACTTTTGGCTATGCTTCTTCTTAATTAAGCGACAAAGCTCTTAAGAGGCTTAAGTTGCTATTAAGGTTTTCAAGAAAGAGAATAAGAGATAGTGAGTCTCTTATCGTTAAAACACTTTGGCAATTGTCAGCGATTTCACTCATCCAACTTTCATTTTATACTTTCAATTACTTTTTCTTTACTTTCATCATCCATAGAGCCAATCTGTGAGTGCAAAAAAGGCTATTATAAAGTTTTATCGAAGCTGTCAATATCCTCACAGGCTAATTATTACAGAGAATTAACCAGATTTTTAATAATAACTCTTTATATTTAAATATTAAAAAGTTTTACTTCGATCAAAAAAAGAAAATATTAAATTATCTATACATTAATATAATAAATCGATTAATTGTTTCAGATGTTTAATACTTAAATATTTTTATATATTATTCGTACGTGAGTAATCGATAAATGTGACGTCATATGATAGATATAGAATTTAAATATTTATATGCGACTGGTTAGATAATCTAACACGATGATTCAATAGTGCTTTATAGGTTTGTGAGATAATTATTCTATAAACTCATGAATATAATAATATTATTTATGATTTAATGATTATTTATCAGGTAGATATATCAATGTATGAATAATATTCAAACAACAATAATTAATCAATTCTCTAATCATCATTGATGTATTATAATTTATAATATTTATTCATTTATTGTACAGTAAAAAATTTTGTGTAAAGATTGAATAAAAATTCGTGTTGAAATTTCCTGCTCACATTTTTTATTCTAAATATTTATTTATGTAATTCAATTTGTCATAAATAATATTTTAAATAGACAAAAAAATTTAGTACTGGATTTGTCATGCAATATTATTTATTTAATATTAAATAATTATTTTGCAATACGAAATTTACTTTGAAATACATTTACAAAAATTTTTAGTATACCAGAATTTTTTACTTTATAATTCTGTAGTTTTATAATTATATTTTTATTATAAATTTACAAATCCAATGAGAATGAATATAATATTTATGAAGAATTATAAATTTATTTATGATAGAAATATAATATTATAATTTAACGACCAAATCTAGTGGACAAGCTCAACGTTTCTTTTGTTTCTAAAACAAAAGGCCAAAAATTTTATCTTATTATATCCTGTAAGAATATTTCGTACATACATATATCTATGTATCCGATTGTTGGAGTGATAGAAAAGGTCACGGAAGTGCTTTCTCCACGTTTCATATTTCTCTTATGAGGGTAGGAAATGAATTTGCTGTAATAGAAATTCTCTCAGAGATTGGATGTGAAATATTTTCAGAATATAAGTACACACATTAATTAACTATTTCAATAACCAGAAAATTTTATTTATATCCATCAATTAATTTCCTCATCTAAATAAAATTCACCGACATTATTATTTTTATTAATAATCAATAATTAATTCCTATAATCCAGATAGAATCTCCAATTATCTATTCGACAATCCGACTAGTGTATATTAATTTCTACAATTTTTTTATAACTTGTACACACATTATAGAGAGATTATATACAGTTAGTAACGTAGTGCGGGTTGTATTGGACTGTTGAAGAATATATACAAGCATTGTATGCGGATGCAAACCCGCAGATCTGAAAGCGAGCCACACACTGGGCAAGCCAGCATTTCATGGACCGCAAATGTGCTCTGGTAAATACACGTTGTGCGTGTCCAAACCGGTAGATGCACTGCAAAGCTCATCGAGCTGCAATGCTCATAACCAAATGAATTGAATTGCAATGCCTTCAAGCATATGATGATACAATTTGTGTGAATGTTATCAATTTATATATACATTTATGTGTGCTCTCTTCTCTTATTCAATAGACCCTTTTATTTACGACTGATTAATTACATATTTGTATGACAATTTATGGTTAATAAATTTTGTAATTCAAATAATTTTCGTTTATGTGTATATTTAATAATTAATCTCGTTGTTATGTTTTATTGTAATTTTATTTATTTGATGTGATATATGTGAGGAAAATTGTTTTTTAATTTAAATTTACCTTTGCATGTTTGTGTTTGAGCTCAAAAATGACAAGTCTCAACTTGTTCTCCAGGCAATGCTATGAATTTTAATGCACGTTTGAATAAAACTTGTCACATGGTAATTACTTTTTAAGTCTGTCTTTCTTGATGCGTTATTATAAATTTCTTTTTTGTTTGTATTGTAAATAAAAATAAAAGGAATTAATAATTATGTTATTATATTTGTGCAATAATTTTAACGTGATACAGTAAAGTTCTTGGAGGGAAATATAATACGTGTTTTTTTTATCGTCGATGAGATGCGCTTTGTAGGGAGGAATAAAGTTTGTAATTATAAAAAATAATAAAGATAGAAAGTGATTGAAGTAATATGGGAAATAATTTTTTTTTTATACGTGAAGTAAATAAAAAAATGAATGGATGAATGAATAAACAATTGAGTGACTTGACAAACTTGCAAGTGTAGTTGCAAAGTCTTCTGATATTTCTTATGCAGCGAGATAAATGTCCTAGTTTCTGATCTTTTAAAAAGGATTGGTGTCTGAAATACTTTTGGTATCTAATAAATGAAAAGAGTTATAAAAAAGTGAAAAATTTTATGAATTTATTAATAAACTTTCTTTGTTACTGAACGAGCTGAATTATTCACAACTTTCAATAGCTTAATATTCGTTAGTTTCAAAAATTAATTGTCAAATACAATCAGTTATTGGTATAGTTTCTCACTGCTTGAAAATTAATTAATCCATTTATTAACATAAAAAAAAACACACACACACAACTCCCATCACTTAATAACAATGTACTTCTACACACTTGATAATTTATAAATAATTAAAACTTAAAATATTCAAAAAAAAAGGAGAAAAATATTACATGCAAAATTAAATTTTATTTTAATTATTTTGACATATCACTTTTCATATAAATACACTCGCATGTATAATACCTAAATATAAAATTATTTTATAACGTCAAAAATAAATAATAAAAAAAAAATTCTGGAGAAAAGTGACGGAGTAAAATTTAATTGGACGAGGTTAAAGTGAAAAGATGGTAAAGAATTTTTATTTTTACATCGAAATATAATTTTTTTTTTTAATTTACCCGGACAATGCTCAAAACTCGACGTACTCAGTAAAGCACAGACATAAGCTTACACAGATATATATCAATGTATAAATATATCACAACCATTTCTCGGTAATTTGCATTGAAAAAAGCTCTGACTGGTGAGACATATAAAATACATATAGAGTCTGGCTTTTAATAGAATGTAATGCCATCAGCTTTTCTCCTATTTGCGTTTTGTTCATATAATTCATACGTTATGTACATACATAGGTAACTGCAAGCACATACAACCTACTGTGTCTGATCCATAACGAATGTTTTCACTGTCGCAAAATGCAGCGTGTATGCATATGTATGTCTACATTTAAATGTGCGTGTAAGATCGTGCAAAAAAAACTACCATCAAAGGGTGAGAGAGTATGGAAAGTTTGTGATGTAAAAAAGCTTTAAAAAAATACATGAAATATTTTTTTTTATTTTTTTCATTCTCTTGAAAACCGAAATTCAAATATTCATGAGGTTCTTGAATATATAAAGTAAGTATATATGTATATGTATGTATGTATCAATTCTTGCATGAGATGGGGATTTTGGCTTATCTGTTTTCACGTGAAAGTCTACTTTATGTGTGGAGTAAAGTGCGCAAACATTTGAAAGCGATCGAGCTAATTTCCTTTTCCCCCATTTCTTCCTTCCTTTTTTTTTTTTTTATTTTATTTTTATAGCGAGATTTGCAACAACTGATTTTATTCAGCGATTTTGCTGTCAGCGTCCGCGTTATACTGTGAAGAATTTTAATGTAAATTCAATATTTTTTATATGTATAAAGAAGGGGATTTTTTTATTGATTTACTGTGGGATTTATTTGAATTTATTGAGTGTATTAGTGAATATAAATAATTGTAATTATAGAGGGAAAATATTAAAGAAATAAAAATCTTTATTACATTGGACATAGAGAGAAAAAATTATTTTAATAGTCCCACGAGATTTTTCTCTTTGTATGTATATACTGAATTATATATTACATGTTAAAGTAGATTTATGTAGAGTTGTGTGTATGTGTGTGATGTGTCCTGGTGTGAAATTGAGGAGACAATTTTAAAGCGCGTCCAAGCACAACATGGGTGTTGTTGTAGAGCTGGGAGAATACAAAAAAAAAAGTGAGATGTTTTGTCTCGCGCGTGCAAGTCTTTTAAATAACTGCCGTTGAGTGGGCGTTTTGAAAGCCAAAGTAAAGGAAGGAGTTTCTCAAACGCAGAGTCATTGTAGTGCGGTGCCTGTCTTCCCGTTACGAGAAAAAAAAAAAAGAAATATAAGAGTAAGAAAAAAAAAAAATAAATTCCGGAAAGAAAAAATTTTTTTTCCACTTGCGTCAAGGAGAATAAGAACAAAAAAAAAAAAGTTAAGAATATATAAAGACTTGCTCATGCACCAGCTTCACTTGGCGAGACTGATTGTCTTTTAAAGTGCGCCTAACTTGTCTGTCCAAAAGCTTTAGTGTCTTTACTTTCAAATAAAAAACTTTATGCAACCGGAATAAAATATCATCTTAAATATCACGAAACTTTTATAATCATCGATGGCACACTGTTAATATTTGTAATAAATAAAGATGCATTTGCATGAATTATTAATAT
>JAQQBR010000002.1:9430869-9443528 GCA_030347285.1 Microctonus hyperodae
AAATATTCAGCATGTTTGTGTAAATTTAATTCGTTTACATCAAGAAGGAGAATGTACATTTGATGTTAGAATTTCTATGGTATATCTATAAGAATTACATTTATATAGTTGCATAAAATCTACAGTTATATTCACGATAGCTTTCATTGTATAACCACACGATGGGTCAAAGTGCTTGAAGACTCATCTTAAACTCCGTTCTCATCGTGAAACAGCATTGAAATAGACTCGATCTGGCAAATTCTTGGCATTTAATTGTTCATTGTAATTTGCACGTCTGGTTTAGTTAACTGTCTTCTATAGATAACATGAACGATCATTATTTTCCCTCAAGGGAAATTTTATTGAGCGTCGTAAACATTTATTATAAATATAATATTTTTATTTGTTCTTCTTCTTTTTCTTTTGTCTTTATAATTTCTTTGTTTCGATTTTACTGCAAGTCTCGATTGCATCTCGTTGGGGGAAACATACACAATGCTTGAGAAGTAATTACTCTTTGTCGATATATGTATTTTATTATAATATTCCCCAAGTGTATCGTATTATACACCTTGATAATAAATCTCATCCATGTAAACTTGGATGCATTGTATTGTATAAAGTGTTAGCTCAAGTACCCATTAAATAAATAAAAAAAAAAAACATTCAATACGAGACTCGTGGGATGTGTTGAAGTTGGATTTGTGGAGAATTGATGTGTTATATTATCAATATTAAATTGAGTTTGTTTATTATTTTATTGTACATAAACTTTGCTGAAATGATAAATTTGTGTTGTTTAAAATTCAATAAAAGACAGAGAAAATTTATAATCAAGTAAAGTGTAACAGTTTAATTAATTAGAGAAATATTAAAGTAAAAATGAATTGAAATTTTTACATTATTCTATTTAATTAAATATATAAAAATTAAAATTCAGTTAATAATAAAAAATTTCAATTTACCATTTACCTTTTATTATTGAGTCAAGAAGTTGACTCCATCTGGTGTTTAATTTATCAAACATATTCAGGATTTTGTTGCAGTGTCTACTTTATCTTTCGTGATATATTCACAAACCTTATCTAAAGCAAATAAAATTTATAATACAATTTAATTAATGTAATTTCTTATTATAATTCTAAAAAAATTTTCATTAAATAAATTTAATAGAATAAATCTATTTTCATTTCAAATAAATTTTTTCGTAGCTTTATTTCTACTATTTAATTTACCACTTGAATAATTTTCCACTAAATTTCTTATCAAATTTTAAAATATAAAATCAGTTATATTTTTTAAATAAATAATAATGTGCGGACTGCAGGTTAATTGATTAAAATCACCAATAAAATTAAGTATAATTATTGCGAGCTGAGAATTATCAAAGTTACTTTAAAATTAAATTTTTTAATCTTACTCAGTTTATTACAGTAAAATTTGTTCATCAGCAATTTTCTCTTATTGCTCATTTAATTTCTAAATGGCCGCAACCTTGCAAAATCACTGTGCCCTCATTTTATCCACTGTATATACACTCACAGAAAGATATACATACACACCTACAGCAATATATGCGGTAAACTGTACTGAGTTCAATCACCTGGTCGTTTTTGGTAAATGTTGCAAAAGTTCATCAGCTGTTAGTAATAAAACTATCCTAAAATAAAAGATCAAAACTTATTTTATACACCGTAACTAAACCTCAATCACGCGACTGCTTCTTCGCGATTTCATAAAAATAAATCACGATAAACTAAAAAGAAAAATAAATGTTGAATAAAAAATTTAATTGATGATAATTTGTGAATATTTTTTCTGTCTGTTTTAATAATAATTTTTATATCTGATTGAAGCCGCGTGTTAGTCAGAAGTCAACCGTTATATTCAAGTGAAATTATATCAAGTGGTCTGCGCTAGCAAGCGATATACTTCACGTGAATGAAGTTAAGAGATAGCTTAATTACATAGATACAGATACGTGAATGAAGTGGATGATGGTCCAGAGAACAATTTATATTTGTCTTTCATATAACTGTACTGACATTCTGCACTCAACCGTGTACAATTGAATATGTTTCGCATTCTCTTACAACATTTTCTAAATGTCTATGTATACAGTATCCTATTCTACTTACATGATTTAATATATTTCAATAAATAAATAATGCACGTGATAAGTATTATTATTTATAGTTTGCGTGATTTTTATCAGTAAATCTTACAGAGATATATGATTGCAGCAAGGTTGCATTTTGCATGCACTTAAAGGAACTAATGAAAAAAAAATAAAAAATAAAAAATCAGTGAACAAAGGAATATAAATAATCTTTGCAATTTATAACAACGATTTTTATTCATCAATCATTTATAAACTAAAACAAAAACATTAACATATTTATTTTATATTATAATCGAAATATATAAAGGAAAGGTTTAACTTTTATTTTTATTTATTATTCAACAGAATCCTCCGCAGTTACTTCTTCGTCTGGTAGGTCAGTAATATCTTTAATATTACCGTAAGCCATTTCATTAATACGTTTCCGTGCCTCAGGTCCTGTATAAATTTTCTCTTGACTTGTATCAATTTGAACGTGCGGAGAATCGCCATTTTCTCGAAATGCAATATCTGACAAGTTGGCCATGAAAGAATCGTCCTTGATTGGCACTTCAATGAGCACCGTTTTATCATTCGGAAATTCGTCCCTGATCAAAGTGCCTGGCTTAAGTGTAGACAATGACTTTATCTCAGTGTTATCCTCTGTAACAACATTCTCACCCTGTTGTGATTCTATTATTGATGTTACTGTCGATTCTGCTTCAGTTGTTTCCAATTTCAATCCTGCTTCGATTGTACTCGATTCTATTTGTGCTTCGCTGGAGGTTGATTTCGATTCTTCACTTGCTGTAGAAGTTTCCAGTGGTGTTTTTACCTCGTTTGTTTCCACTTCTATCAAATACTTATTATCACCGCACATTCTTTTGTCTTTGTGCTCCAGCAACCAATCATGAAGGAGTTTCTCCAATTCATCTTTAGTATTTTTATTTATTCCACTGCCGTCATTATCATCCGCTTCATCCACGTATCGCATTAAATCATTATTAATTGAATTATTCATATTCCCAGAATTTTTCCTAGTGGATTTTTTTACTAACGAAGAATTATCAATGGTTTTTTTGGAAGATTTTGGATGACAAGTTGGCCTGCATGGTCTTGTTCCTTTACATTGCCTTATTTGTTTTGGGGGTGATCCTTTACAATACTTTAAATCCACTTGAATATCATCATCGTTTGAACGTGATGGCGATTTAACACATTGTACCTTTCGTGTTTGTTCACCTTGATGGCCTTTGCATGCAGAACATTTGCTCCATTCGGTCACGCGCCATCTGCAGAAATTAAATTTACGATTATAGATCAATATTTTTATCGTACTTTACAATTATATATTTAAACAATGATTATTAATTTACTTTGATGCACATGGGTAATCATTGCATATTTGTGTTTTGGGCGGTGGACGCGGTAAATTTTTGCAAAAACTTTCAGACACTATGCCATTTTTTTTTTCAATACAATTAGGAAGTGATATCATCGTTCCACCACCGCAATTAACATCACATTCCGACCACTGTACAAAGTCCCAAATATAATCTGGTTTATAACTACGAGAAGCCGCTTTTGGTATCATATATTCATAATGAATCCCTGGATTTGGGAATCTTATAAATAATACCTGAAAATTAAATATAAATATTCCTTTGAATTTCATTCATTGATCAGTGTTTGCGTTTTATGAAGCTAAATAAAATAAAGTCAATGAAAAGACTTCATGCATGTTGAATGGAATATATAACTGTATACCATTCGACGAGAGTTACACAGTCCAGTTACATAGATAAATTTTATTGCGACGTGCGTCGTGCGTATTGCAAATTATTTGCTGAATCGATCGCCCATTGAGTTGATTGCGAGAGTGTCAAATAAATCGTTAGTGCGCACGATTATATTGATCGAATCTCACGCTCTGTATGTTGCGCTCGATTAAAGCCACGGACACACGCATGGGCGTGTGATTAATTGTTTTTTTTTCTTTCTTATAACTAACACGGACGTTATAAAATAAAATATGAGAGAAAACGAACGGGGGAAAAAAATAATACAAAGACAGATTGATAGACACTGCGTGTGTTATAAACAAATAAACAAATAATACTTGTATTTCAATATCTTCGGTGATTGGTCCTCTTATTTCAAATTCCTCTTGACCAAAATTTGGCTCGCTGTATACTAGCCTTGAGCCAGCACAATCCATTTCCCTTGGGTATGTGATTGTACTATTAATCGGAATGTCAATTATTAAAGTCAATGAAAAATATATTAATAATAATAAATACAAATAAATCAATAGATGAAATTAAACTTACAACTTGCCGTTCAAACAATAATCATTACTATGTTCTAGTTTCACAGCCAGCGCATTCCTTGTTGCCGCTTTTTCGAAAACTTTTATCCCTTTTGCACCTTTTGGTATTGTCACAACTTTTCGATAGCCTAAATGTTGAATTGTTTTATAATTATAGTCAAAATAAATTAATTAAATTGGTTTTACCAAAAAGCCATAAATCTGTGTAATCTCCTTCGAAAAACGTGCACTGTGTTCCATCACCTTGACAGACATGACATCGGTCTTCTATAGCACCAGAATTAAGTACCCAATCGCAACCAACTTCCTGAAGAATGAAAACGCGCAAGTAATCCGCAGGTAAGTTGATATCAATGTTGATTATATTAATTATAGTTTTAAAGACTTTTGTATAATTATTTTTAACTCACTCGACATTTTCCAGAAATGCACAAATCATTCGTACCAATTTTGCATGGAGTGCCATCTGAAGCTACGCCCATTTGAACGTAATCATTATTTTCGTTCACGCAATAAAGTAGGCATGGTTGCAAAGCCTCTTTATAAATAGGTATCCATGTATGCAATCCATCACCTAATACATCGTCATCGTCGTATGCACTGCATTGCTCAGCTCTAAATGTTGGCTTCATTGGATCGCATGGCTGGTAAATAATTTAAATAGGATGATTTATAATACGAGACAAAAGAAAATAATTGATAGGATATTTATATTGTTAATTAGAATTTTTTATTTACTTCATGATTGCAAACTTCTATTTTTCGACGTTCGCCAAGACAATATTTGCCACCGTTGGATGGTTTTGGATTGTCACATTCTCTTTCAGTTACTTTAATACCACCACCACAAGTTCTTGAGCATTCACCTGATGTACCCCATTCACCCCATTCACCATTAACTGCATTTGGTCGACTTCCCATTGGCACACACTTTTTCCTAATACACCACTTGATGATGGTAATAATAAATAAATATAAATTATATTTGTGAATTCATTTTTTCCCATGATTAAAAATTTCTTTTCTTTTATTAATTATCATTGTTATACTTCATTTTCACCACATTTAGTTCCTTCAGCGGGTGGTGTGTCTTCTGTCATGCAAGTCATTCCCATTCGACACCAAAGCATAGTGCAATCGAAATTCTACAATTTATAAATTTATCCAAGTGAAGAAAAAATAAAAATTATATTATATTTATTATTTTGTTTTTAAATGTGTAAATATTCTTTTATTTCCTTACTCCGCCTATTAAACAAGTAACTGCTTTTGGTTCCATCATGCTACATTGAAAATCCGAATCGTACATTGCACCAGGCAACATATTTGGATATTGGAATTTTTCAGATGGATTTTTTGGATCGTTCATCAAACAGTCACCCAGTTCACTGCTGTTAGTTTAAATAAATTCGAAATGATAATCAAAGGTATACATTAAATGGATAAAAAAATAAATATTCTATTTCATTACTTCAAAAGATTAGAGATATATTTTCTGCTGCAAGTAGACCATCGGAAACTATAAATAAATGCGTATGGTGACATAATAAAGTAACTTCCCTCGAAGTCCTCCGATTTACAGCCACTGATTTCGATTGTATCATGAGAGCAACCCATCCTGCAGAGAAATATCACGGTACGTCATTATCCTGTCACTTCGTTCGATAGAAACTCGATATGATTAAGGGGATAATGAAAGATCCACACCAAGGTAAAGAAATAAGAGAAAAAATTCAATAAAAAAAAAACGAGTGGAAACTTGTATGACTTAATGATTTAGTACACATACTTTGAAGATTTTTATAAAAATTAACATACACGTGACCAACTTCGTGAGTTATCACAACTCCTGTTAAAAGTCCTGAGTCCTCAACTATTCCAACAGATTTATCTGGATCGCACGCTGTTCCGACGTAAGCTAAACCCGTTAAACTGCAGCCAGCGCTCTCCGAGCAAAAATCATGCCTTAAAAATTATCAATGGTGATAGTTTATTGTAAAATGTATTGATAAAAAAAATATACTGATATATTAATAATATTATTTCATTTACCGACTGACTAAGACTGCAATATCAAAGTGATTAGGATGACTGGTATCGTTTGAATTAATTTTTTTTGCCCATACAGCAAAAGTTTCTAAAGTTTTATCTGAATCCTTGGAAATTTGTAAATCTTTTTCTTCACTTTCTGCTTCTAAATAAATTATACGAACAACAATAAAATCAATTTGATTTCCTATTGAAGCATCATGATAACGATCAGCGGCCATATTCATAAGGGTGAGTATATATTTCTCTTTATCATGCCCTTGCCAGAAATCTAAAAATTTTTTATCTGCAACTAATGCCATTTCTAAATAACGATGAATGCTATGTGTCTCAGATGAAACATTTTGTTCATTTCCACGATTTAGTTTATGCAAGCTCCCACTTCTCATCAGACGACGTTCACGTTTTTCTAATTGCTCAGCCCAAGCAGTTTCCCAATCATCTAGTATTATTAAACGAATAAAAAAATGCAATTATAAATTTATTATTTTCTTTTCATTCCAATGCAATTAAAATTCTAAAAAGAAAATAAAAGCAATGTTAAAATCGAACCACTAGTGCCGCATGTTTTTTTCGTTTCCTTTTCTTCATGAGTTGTGTCATGTTTGTAGATCATATGAACATGCTGGCCATGACTACCAGGCTGAGAATTATCCAATGGTTCAATGAAAAATCTGCCATCATTAATTGTAATGTAACCAGCCTTTAAAATCAATAATTATCATTATAAAAATATTAAACATTTTTTTTTTCTTGTGTTATACTAAAATATCTGAACACAAACCACTCCATCGCACAAAGATAATGCAGCTCGTGAATTACCATGACCTCTAATAAATCCTCGATAATGACATTGTTCATCAGAGGCTCGTTTAAATTTCAAACTTTTTGTTAAATTCGTACCTACACCTTCACCCCGAGTTTCAATAACCATGTCCGGTGATATAAAGTCATGAAATGGAGTGAGTTCAATGTGATGATCATTGCCATTGAATGGCAAAATTAAATGTAACTTATCTTCTTCAGTATCCAATGGTGATGATCGTTTTCGCTTTGCATTAATTTCATTCCGACTGTAATAATTCGGTAATACAAAGCTTTTAAACTTTCCATCATGATGAACATGTCGAGGAATTATTAATTCAGGATTGCTCACGTCACGTGTATATCTATATGAAATTAATTAACAAAAAAAATTTTATTAATACTATTAATAATTACATTTCACTTGTATAAAAAATAATATTTAATATTCATAAAATTTTCTATCGGTCTTTCGTATTTCCAACAAATTCTTAGTTTAATTATATAGTGCATTATTTCACCAAGAATACAAAAGTTTTATACAGCTTGTTTATGTATCTTTCCAACTAAACATTAAATAAAACCGTCAAAATTACCATACCAACTTTTTAATTATAAACAAAATATTTTATAGAATTTACGACAATACATACATTCAGGATTTACTTTATAAAATTAATTTTATTCATAGGCTGCAAGCGTTCAACTGATATATTATACATACTTACATTTGTATGTACCTATGGATATGTGTGTATATATAATATTAAATAAAGGACTAAAGGTTATGGAGTAGAGCCAAGCTTCAGTGGAGAAACTTCAAAGTCTCGAGGCGAGAAAGGTGCACTAGGTTATAAACGACATTTGCAAGTGTAAGAGAAGTACGAGAAGAATTTGTGCACAGGGAAAACTCATGAGTAAAACTGTTAAACTTAGTTCAATATGGACGGATACTCACCTACCGTGAAATATTTTATTCACTTGATCCACATTTACATTCAATGTAGAACTCGTGACACTTTTTAATATTACTAAAATAACGAATATTAATATATTCGTCGCCATTTTTGAATGTGTCAGATTAATAAAGAAAAAAAAAGAATGAATAAATAATTAGTAAATTTAGGTTCATAAAAACATTTCACTATCTGAATTAATTGTTATTATAAATAAACTGAAGTTAGATTTAAAATTATATCGAAATATAATTTTTTTTATTTAATATAATTTTAAATAAAATTGTATTCAATATTAATTTTATTTAATTATAATTAAATAAGATAATAAAAAAATTATTATTGAATAAAATTTTATTTAATTTCTTTTATATACTTTATTGATAATTAATTAATAAAAATTTTTTTATAGTATTGGTAAAATATATTTTATCGTAAAAATTTAATTAAAAATTACATATTAAATTGAATATAAATTCGTGTAACAATGTATACACACATTTATAAATTGCTACGTAAATTTGCTATAAAATTCCGTCATATACATTAATATATACATATGTATACTTTCGTATATACCATCACCGTTTTAAATCTCTCGTAAAGTTGCCAAATACGGCCTCAATCAGCTCATGAATATTTCTACACCCGATAGGTCAATCGCACGCCACGATTGTTCGTTTTTTTATTTTTTATTTTCATCTATTTATTTATTTGGATGTGAGAAAAAGGGACGTGTGCAAACGCGATTGCCGTGAGAGGACAATCGGTGCCTTGTTTCAATCGCACACACTTTGACACGTCTCTCTGCAAAACTTCAGCACGATTCAGGCAAGCACAACGCGTTCACGAGCGTATAGATCACATCCGCGACAGGTGACGTTAAAGGAAACAGATACAACAGACAGAAAGAGAGTGCAGAAGATGGAATGAAAGTGCAGCTGCATTTTATATACAATACCAAAGAGCAAGAGAGGAAGATCAGCGTTGAAAACAAAATATACGAAACGTACGTTGATCGATCGTTCGATGGTGAACGATTTCCCGATTCTATATACTCACAGCCCTTTATTTTATTTATCCAATTCTTTTTTTTCTTCATACTACTGACAACGCGCACTTGCAAGAGCTGCAACAAACACACGAGCACATACACAAGAAAAGAGGAAACAATTTCCTGAAATTCATTGACAATTTCTCTCGCAAAAATAAAAGATAAATATTTTAAAATAAATTATCCGACAATATAATATATACACACGCAATTCAGAGTAAATAATTTATATTGTATATGTACACATATATACGTATGTATATTCAATTATTTTTTGTTGTGCATGCACGATATAAGAACACGTAAAACACGTAGATAAACCGCCAACTCAAATGTCAGTGCCAAATGTATACATACGTATATTCAAACATTTATATATGTAATATGGATACATATACATATAATCCTCTACCGTTATTTATACGCTCGTAAATTACGGATTTCGTTCGTGTGAAAGTTTTGCTCTCTGGTCAAAGAGCGCGCGCGGGGACTCATATGTGAGTATATAGGTACACATATGATACGCGCGTGCAACGAATGTTGAGAATAAAAAACAATTCACTTGGCCAATGTCTCCTGATTTTTCTCATCAACTAATATGTTTATTTATTTATTTATTTATTTATACGTATCGAGAAAGGTGCATTTAATGTGGATAATAACTTGAAAGTTGATTATTCACGTCCTATTAATTTTCGATTGACCTGCCAGTGCTATATCCAATTAGCCGTTAGTTTCGATACTATATAACGTCAATTTAGACGAGGCTGAACGCGATGTTTTAGGATAATATGTGTGGAGGTTTATTAAAACCAATATATGTCCGGTGTGTTGGAGAGAGAACAGATGAATAGTGGGTGTGGATAAATATAAAGTGTTGTATTTAATGTTGATTATAAATTTTCCCCAATGCAAACAAAATTATCGGTATTAATATCGTTTTACATGTGACAATAATTTCTTTGCACTCAATAATATCATTGAGTTTAGAATCCCATTTGTGGATTATCCGATAGTTATTTTTTTTTTTGGTTGTGTTTGTTGAGTAAATATTTTTAAAATAAAAAAGCAACAAATTTTTTTTTAGGTCATTTTAGTTATAGCTTTTTCTTTTTGTATTTATTTAGTGTATAAACATAAATATAGGTGGGTATTTTTTTTTCAGTGGTATTTTAGTTTTGCATAGATGCCGAGAGGTAGACAAAAATCTCCAAATGTCGCTACAAATAATAATGATGAAATGTTATATATGTATATAAATGGCTTTTGAGAGACACACGATGTGAGAGAAACTGAGCTCGCGGCCCTGCGCATTCGTTCTTCCCATACTGACAAAAATATATACAGCCACCAAGTTCGTTGATTGTGTTCGTCGGCGGCGTCTTGATTTAACGATAACGACCGGTCGTAAAACCAACGAATTCATGAATCCCGGAGGCGCCGCTTGCGCGTTGGCGCTTCTATTGCTCATGATTTCAATGGCCCCGTTAACGTTACTTAATTTCCCAGGGTTTACATACACATTTACAATACTGTATACACTTGAAAAAAAATTCAAACAGAATCAATTATTAAAATTAATTCGAGGATTAAATTAATCAATGAAGTGAAAACAAGAAACACAAAATAAAATATTTAAAATCTTTATGCGATAAATATTATTTATTCACTCGTGATATTTTTGTTTATTAAATAGTTGATATAAATAATGTATAAATAAACAAATATAATGATCAATTGAAGTTGTACAAATGTTAATTATTTTTGCGAAGGTTTTGAAGACAATGAGAAAATTTGATAATTTATCAAGTTTAATTTTGTGTATTTTTTAAATTGAGCGATTGTTGTATGTTATAAATAATATTGGAGCTTTAAAAATAGGGTCTTAATATATATGGGCATATGATGCGGATATCGGACGCGTTGGACAGATAATAACCACCTGGTAGCAACACTTGGTGCAGCTTCCTACAAACAGGTCCGCGTGGGACGATTTTAGAACGAGCTCACGACCTTCGAGGAACTCATACCGTCTCCATGCAATAATTGAACGTCTGTATATACTCTAATTCAAGTATGTCTTCATTAAACTATGTTTAAATAGAGCAAAATTAAAATTACATCAGTCAATGATGAGGAATATCTTTCATTAACTAACAGATTATTAAAATTAAAAATTCACGTAAAAATTTCGTAAAATGAACGAAGAGAAATTATTTATTATCCAAACGATTCTATATAATTATTAAATTATAATTATCTTTCACACGTAGTTAATAATAAAGCACATTGTTATTTAAACTACACTTTATTCGCAAACTATATTTTTAATTAAATTCCAAAACTACATAATAGCTTTAAACAAACGATGAAATATTCATAACTAAAATCCACAATTAAAATTATCAGTTAATAGCACGTTTGAAAGCTTTTAATCTATAGAAAATATTATGTTAATCCGCAAGCTTACATTGTTATATATATAATAAAAAAAAGGATGCTATATCTCTTAGTTATATTATAAAAATAAAATAATTCTCAATCAATCAAAACAACAAAAAATTATCAGTCTCTTATTTTGATGTAACATGTCAATGACTCTTTTTTTCCTCCAGCTAATAATCATCTAATATATCCACGGTGCTTGGCCCATGTTATGTACACGTTGCACATAACATTAAGAAAGAACTGGCGAAACCAATGCAATATAAAAATAAAAGGAAAAAAAATAAATAAATAAAAAGTGAGAATGAGAATAAGAGAGAAGGCAACAAAACTTGTCCGCGTGGGTCGTGACGCCGATTTTGGTTTGATTCAGTTGGTTGTTGGCGTAGTGGGCCGTTGGGATCTTCAGTATACACAGGACAGTATCAAGACTTTCAGGTTTATCTTTATTCTTACAGTACTGTGATAAAGATAACACTGTGTGAGAGAGAATAAAATTATAAAATATTGCGACAATAAGAGAGAAATAGTGTGTGTGTGCTGCTCGTCATCACGCAGGAAACAGGAATTAGTCCTACACTTGAGATCAGTCGAGTTCGAGAGGTGGCGGCGGCAGATTATACATACATGTATATAGTGATTGCGGGAGTAAGACAAAGATGAGATTATATACATGTATATACATACAGTGGTTGCTGGTTCATAGGCAGCAAACGAGAATAAGAGATAGTCTGTAAGAGTGCGGCAAAGAGAGCGAGAACAGCAAACTTGTGTGGACCGAGGGAGCTGTTCGCGCGTGTTATACCACACGACACACGGAAAGAGGAGGCCGCGAGCGGCCACTAGTGTTGTGACGGCGATCGTGCCCACGACTTCGAAACTTTGCGTCGCGACATTTATCATTGTTCATTTTTTTAATTTTTTTTTTTTGGTTTATTA
>JAQQBR010000002.1:9448923-9461060 GCA_030347285.1 Microctonus hyperodae
TTTTTTCATTCGCATTTTTTACAATACACGTATCTGATTCTCTCCCTCGATTTGGTGTTCCTCATTTTGCTTCTTTTAATTTTATTTATTTCACTTTTCTTGTTCCTCACCTTCTTCTTCTTCTTATTCTTCTTCATCTCTTTTTTTTCCTTCTCCTTATGTGGGTGAAGAAGGTGGTGCACGACGAGTATATCTCAACGGAGAATCACTCTTCGTGTTTTCGCGTGGGCTACCACTGCCATTCGCTTCGTTATTAGCACGATTGGTTTAGTGTGTGGAACCCACGCGGCAAAATTATATACACATACATACATGTATACCCTCATACATACTCCAATGTATATATTCAGGACTCACTAGTTTATTTTCTCTTTAACGATTTTTCGTTCCATTCCAGTAATATTTTTTCTTTCTTTATTTCGCTTTTATTTTTCTCCTCTTTCCGCCCGCGCAAATCAACAAATCCGTCAATCATAATCGACAAAATTGTGTACATATATTCATCTGTCTATCACATAATTAATTACTACATCCCACAATAATATATAAAATAAAATAATAAACAAAAAAAATAATATTATTCTCGCATTTCATCAATTAAAGCAGTGAAAACTTTTTGTATGAATTTTACTGAATTTATCTGACCGAAAAATTGTCGACGTGAACGTGGGAATCTTCGGGTATATATGTATACACATATGAGGTAAGTGCAGAGTGTGCAAAACGTGCTCAGAGGTAGGAGAAATTTTACGGCATCGCGAAAGTGTCGAGCACACATGGAAGTGTCGTCGTGTATACGCACATTTCATTTTCATTCATCGTTTACACGCGGTTCATTCATCAGTCTCACCAAAGTAAACATGTATGTATTATATACGATTATTATACATGATAAACATGCGTATACTGACGTATGTAGGTATTTGTGTATGTACGTACGATAGGCGCCACACGGTGGACTGTATATGCATGTTGATGGAGCATTTACCGTGCGCTGTGAGCGACGCGGGTACTTCGACATCGCCCGACGGAATCTCGGCGCCAGTGTGTTTAAACTGCGCTCTATCAGCACGAATATAAAGAGGAAAGGGCTCTCACGGATTTTTGTATACATTCGAGTGTGTGGATCGCGTATAACTGAACATTTCTGTGATGCGTATCGCGCTTGACCAGTATAAAAATTGCGTCCTCTTGAATTTTATTTTCAAGACGTTCAATTCTTTCATCTCTTTGGTAGACGCGCGTGAATATTTTATCCCTTTTTTTTTTAGCTTTAACAATAAATGTCCGTGTACGATGACTATATTCTTTTTGTTCGCTCTTTCGAGACAACGCAGACGTCTAGGTAGATGACAAAAAAAAAACGATTTGGACAGAAATGTTTTTGTGTGAAGAAAAAAAAGTTTTAGATGTATGAAAGGCAAGTTTTTATTTCGTATTTTTATTATACGTTTTTGAGATACGAATGCATATTTATTTATATCGAATACGTGTGTGAATGTTTGAATTATTATTTCGTTATTTTTATTTTGAATAATTGAATTTTTATATTGATTTAATTATTTAGTTATTATTTTAGTTTGATTTTATTTGCGGTAATTAAGGAGTAGAAATTAGTTATAATATTATGAATGAGTTGTAAATTAATTTAAAAAATAGAAACATCTGCCCACGAACATCTCTCAATAATATTGTATATAAGTATGTACATAAATGTATATAGAACATCCCACTCGTGCCGGTGGATTAACCGATATGTCGCCGATAAAACCGCGTACATCCAAGCTACTTTAATTATCATGCAGAGCGCTAATCTCGATCAAACATAATTTAATGTCATAAGATGCAAATGGTGCAGAATCGCATAGGTGTGGTAAAATAAAAATAAAATATAAATCTATAGTATATATCTATGTATTTAAATGTCTATGTACTGTATATTATATGTACATTTGTGTGTGGATAAAGAGAAAATGAGAAACTATATGATAGAGATTATACTTCTTCACGTTTATTGGATTACTCATTTATATATGCGCTTGATATATAAAATAAACTTTATAAAGAAAATGTTGAATCAAATTGTATAAATTTCTATGAAATATATTGCTTGTAAATAAATATAAATTTATATATTTCGGTAGTAGAATTAATTGATACACTTGAATTATATTACAATTTTTAAACTCGAAAAAAAATTATTTATAATATATATTTATAGAAATTTTTAAAAGCAATTGAAATTATTTTATAAATTGTATAGAATTTAATTAAAAAGGTCGACATTAAATTGAATAATATTTATTTGAAGTTCGAATTTTTTTTTGTCATTAAAAAAATTTTCAATGTTATTATATATTTAATTATAATTAACTTTGATTGATTTATAAACATTTAAACAGAATTATTTATATTATATAACTGAAATCATATCAACTTAACAATATTAAAATTATCGGAAATAAATTTATTAATTTTCGATAACAAGATTTTAAAATTTTCAATAATTTTTTTTTATTAATTTATAATTTTATCACAACAATCATATCTAGAATAATGAATTTTTTATACACATACGTGCGTATACATTTATAAATTATTAATTTTCGAATGATGGAAAACAAAAAATATACATAAGCAATTCGATTAATTAACTCCGCCCACATTACTCGCTTATCATTAATCAAATGCGCAGTGAAGATATCATTAAGAAGTGTATGTTTCGATCACGCACGCATATACATATACACATTTACATCCATATCGCAGCGTTGTATGTAAATGAGAATCAGAGACAGTAGAAAGAGCGTGGTAAAAAAAATTATAGCCATTAATATAGGTGTGGACAATAATTAAGTTGTAAAAGAATGATTAATTATTCTCGGCGTGACCACACAAGCCAAAGTGTAAAAGCTCATCATCTTCCTGTTTAATATCCACTCTCCCCACGATATAGAATTATTAACAGCATGACGTCACATTATAATAAAATATAAAAAATATGTGATGGTAAATAGATTATAGAATAATTTTAAGTATTCTCTTGGCTACGTCTCATCAGGACGACCAAAGATTTAGGCATGGTAGATGATTTATCGTCATGGTTTGCAGTGTGTCGAGAGATGTTTCTAAGTCTTGGGTTGAAAGTTTCTTAGAACACGCTGAAGTTTGCGGGAAACCACAGTATGTCGTTGTTGTTAGGAGGAGAAACTGCACAGCGATGCTGGGAGTTTAATCCAATGACGATGTTGAGTGAAAGAGAGTGAATGTATTTTGTATTCTCGCACGATGAACAGGTTGATACATGTATAATGATGGAGGGATGGTAGTCTATGGTGTGCAGGATATAAAATCAGAGGAGAAGAGAAAATAGAGAAGTGTTTTATTCCAAGAAGGATCGCACAATCGTTACTTATAGTTTGAATTTAACGACTGAATGACATCTAGAGTTAACATCAGTTTAACGACTTTCCTGATAATGTTGACGAAATTGTTTGATATGAGAGCAAAGTTTATATTGATTTATTCAATTTTAGTTATTTGAATTTGATTATTTTATCTATTTATTGATGCTTTAAATATTTTTAATTATTCTCAGAATTTTTATGTGGTATTGATAATAATTTTTTAGTTAAATTTTAATCACGTTATTAATTGAATGAAAATCTAAATGATAATATTAGCAACACGAAATTGTAAACATCTGTTAGATTTATTAGATTAAAAAAAAATAGTTATATATATTATTAATAAATATTCATATTCAAGTTATTTTATAATGATATGTGGCATATTACTACATACTTAATTATGACCTACAAGAGAGTTAAAACAGAGACACTCTGTGTATATTATAAACTACGTCGTTCAATTAAAAAATTATACATACTAAGTACATAAATTAAATAATATTTAAAAGTGAAATTTTTTAAATACCTGATATGTTGATGATTGAATGAAAAAAAAAAATCTGTTTACAAGTCGTTCAAATTACTCGTCATTTATAATTGTACCTCAAAATTTTGTGTATAAAAAAATTAATATACATGTCTACCTTTTTTTTTTATTGCTTTATTAGTTTATACAAGTTCATACATGTGTTGTGATAATAATAACCATCGTATTCAGGTATATATGTATGTATTTATATGAGAGTGTGTACTGAAGTGATCAGAAAAAGAAGTTCGGTGAGTTTTGGATCATGTGACTCATTCGAGAATCGGGGAAAAAAAAAAATAAATGGAAGGTGAGAGAGAAAAAGAGACGAACTGGTTTCTCCTCTGTAATATGTTTCACTTCTATATCGGAGAGCGATAAAGAAAATGCTCAAGAGTGTTTAGCATTTCTTAATAGTCCGCCTCTGCAGTAGCGGCGTGTTTGGTAACTTTGGTAAAGATCATCATTTATTAATTATACAATTGCGCAATCACATTTAAAATTTAGCATAATATCCTCAATCAAACATTCATTGATTTATAAATATATACTTGCATACATAAACAAATATTTATTTATATTTTTGTTTGGGTTTATTGAATATTTGAATATTAATTACATAAATAAACAGATCACTTTATATATGCCAAAGTATTAAAATCAAACAATTGCTAAGCTTGTAGAAATTTTTCTAAATTAGTCTAAAAATAGTATTTAGTTTATAAAATTATTTAATTTTACTGTTAGTTTTTGTGCCATAATGAATTATTAGATGAGTTTATGAAATTTATTTCAAGCATAATTATTTTATGCCCTTTTTACAAGTCAAAATATTAATATCAAACAATTTCTAAGTGTGGGGAATTTTTTCTATAATTTTAATACTGTCTAATTCTTGTTAATAGGAGCCTAAAAACAGTATTTAGTTTGTAAAATTATTTAATTTTACTGTTAGTTTTTGTTGCATGATAAATTATTAGATAAGTTTATGAAATTTATTTCAAGCATAATTATTTAATAAACTTTTTACAAGTCAAAATATTAACATCAAACAATTTCTAAGTGTGAGAAATTTTTTCTATAATTTTAATACTGTCTAATTTTTGTTAATCGGAGTCTAAAAACAGTATTTAGTTTATAAAATTATTTAATTTTACTGTTAGTTTTTGTTGCATGATAAATTGTTGAATGAGTTTATAAAATTTATTTCAAGCATAATTATTTAATGCCCTTTTTACAAGTAAAAATATCAAAATCAAACAATTTCTAAGCTTGCAGAAATTTTTCTATAATTTTAATACTGTCTAATTTTTGTTAATCGGAGCTTAAAAACTGTATTTAGTTAATAAAACTATTAAATTTCACAGTTAGTTTATGTTTCATAATAAATTACTAAATAAATTAATGAAATTTATTTCAAGCATAATTATTCTACACACAACTCAAAACCATTTTTCTTCACTTGAGACTGTCAAATTTTATTATGAAAATTTAGTGCAACATTTTTCTTAGCTATCGTTAAACAACTATGCATATAAACGTGGTGTGCATATAGATATCTGTCTAAACTTAGTAAAGAAACATTCATGAGAAGCAACAGCAGCTAAAGCAGCTTCTTAGTCTCTAATACATGTTTGTTCTTGTATATTATATCCGATAGAATTTTGGTATATGCTTTTCTGCAAAGAGAATATGGTGAATTAGTTTTGAGTTTTAGTTGTTTAATGTAGCACATGAAGTTAGCTAGTAAATGAACCTTTTGCTAGTTAAGTTAAATGTGAAACGAAGTAGAAGAGAAAAATTGGAATTAAATAAAAGGATATAATAAAATGGAAAATATTCAGTGAAGCAAAGCGAATAATTACTTGAAACTTCTATGCAACTCAAGGTTTGTCGACAAGTAACTCGTCGCAACTAATCGTTGAGTAGAGTTGGATGGCGTGCACATAAAGCAAAAGAGAACGATGAGAGAGGCAAACAGAGGAGCAAGTATATGTTGTATACAACATGGAAAACTCATAGTGAAATTTGCGTATAATATCACGGTTAGCAGCAAATCGATATCGTATATCATTCACGCAATTACGCGTAATTATTTTAAATAACCAGCCATGTTGATAGCGTTTATGTTGATGATACGATTATGAAATAGATCGAGAGGAGGTAAATTTTATAATGACACTTGAGTTGATAAATACTCATTTGTTGCAGTATCGATTTTTTTTTTTTGTGTTTTATAGAATTATTTATTTTTTTTTGCCAAGTTTTTTTCTGAAGTTTATGGGTAATAGGATAATTATAATTGCATTAGCATATGACGTATCACACGTCGCATAATAAATCGCTGTAAAAATTATGATTTTTTATATACCTCAGTTGAAAAACAATTTAATTATAGTAAATAATAATGTGTAATGAAAATTATAATTAATATTGAATTTCATTAAATTTATATAATATTTTATTACTGAGAAAAGAATTATTTGATATTATGATTTTTTTAAATTTTTATCTGTAATATTTACACTAATTTTATGAAGGTTTGCTTGAAACAAATAATTATTAATTGTAAAAATTACATAAAATTCTTCAAGCTAAAAAATTAAATATTAAATATTCCATTTACAAAATTATCTTTTTATTCAAATATTTAAATAACATAAAAATTTCTCCAAGTTAAATATAAAACAAAAAATAATTCATTATAATTTTTATACGAAATTTCCTGTTAAATATACTAATAAAAATTATCAATAAACATTTTATAAAAAATTACTTCTCCACGTATAATTTAATTAATAAATTAATAAATAAATTTACATAAAAAAATTGAAATTTAAATAAATCCAATGTCCTAACTGATAACAATATAATCACGTATTGTTAAAAATAAGTGAAAAAATAAATGTAGGAAGAGATGAACAATTAAGATTGTCGGCAGTTTCATTTAATATTTATTCTTTCATTTATATACACACATATATATGTATGTATACAGCTAACAAACACGCAGTAGTTAGCATCTTTATTACCCCAATCTGCATGCTTGTCTCATGCCTGTCGTCGCGTCATTGAATAACGACTTTCCGCCACCATCAAGTGACAATTGTTTTTCACTTTTCATATATACACAATATTAATTCAAAAAATTAATTTAACTCTCGCAACTCTCGAATATCAATTGAATACGATCTTGATTACTCTCATATGACGACAGTTTGAGGTTTATACGTATGGATATGCATATAACAGTGGGCTTTAACGTATGACTGTAGGACGCGAGTGATTAACGCAAATGGTTATTCAATAAATCGTCGATGTGTGAGGTGTGGCATATTCGCGCACGAATTAAGACAAGCAATAAGTATTTACGTACGTAGTGAGAGAATAAATGATCGTGCGGCAAGATTAAAACATTGCGTCGTCATCAATATTATTTAAAATTAAAATACACATCAATTAAAAAAATATTAAAACATGTAAATTAATTTTATTATTCATTTTTTTTTCGATGTGAATTCATTGAATGTATATTGGAATATTTTATTGAAAAATAGTGTAATTAAATTATGAGAATTAATTGTTTATATTATGATCTCTAAGATATTTTATAGAAATATTGTTTATTAAAATGACGATGACATCTCGAAGTGGGTGAACGCAATTTGTTATAAGTATAACTGCCATATTGAATTTATTAAACACATTTTGCGCCTTCTTCACAGCACGAGGTCTTTATGGCGATAGATCGTTGATCACATGCGATAACACGCCACTGTGACCACATATATAACTTGATTATACACGTTCAAACATCAATATATTTGTAGATGTAAATATATCTATAACTTCTGCAGGGTGTCGCAGTGACATTGCGAGCGCTCACGATTCCAAGTCCCGCAATTGAATTAGAAAGCATTTACATATTTATTAATTTATAAATACTATGTGAATACGGTTGTAAATTAAAATGCTAGTGTATATTTTATGATTGTGTAATGCGGATAGGAAATATTTATTATGAGGGAGATTAAATATTTAGAGATAAAAATAATGGTTTGAGAGCTGGATTTTATAACAGTGAAATAAAATTGTTAATTTAGTTTTAAGATTGTTTTTGAAGAGCTTGAAAAATATTATTGTTCTTGTTAGATAAAGGTTGGCAATTTGTGCTATATACTATTGTTTTTCTATAATTCACTACAGATGTCATCTCGGTATGAAAAATGTATCGATAGATTATTCTTTTTGTAACTGCCTTCACTTATAAATCGTATGAACGATGATTATATTGTTATTAAGAGAATAAAGTATTCAAGTTATAAATCTAATCAGTGTGTAATTAATATTCATTTACACTGACAATTTCCTATACGTAATATTCGCTTCATTAGTTCTTAAAACTTTGCTGTTTTTATTTATAAATTTCGGGCTTGAAATTATTATTCTTTTATAATATTTAATTATTTTAATTTCAAATCCTGAAGCTGTCTTAATTTTGTCGTGAATATGAGTTTAATAAACTCGACAATTTTATATAAAATATTAAATTATCCAAGATATATCCTCAATACAATTTATAAACTGTTGAAAAAAGAAATAATATTAATATTAAAAAAAAAGCTCGGTAAATGGGATAAGGTGGTAAAATTATATATCATCCAAAGTCCTTTTTAATTATTTCTTTAATATATGGATCCATACATCAGGTATAATTCTTCAAAAGAAAAAAATTTTTTCTGTTCCTTATACATTTTCGGACAGTTCTTTTTTTTTTTCTTTTATTTTCGTCGCTCGGTAATTCGTTTTTCTTACTAACGGGCAATAGATCGTCGACGGTTACTTTCACGACGACAACGATGACGTCGAGAAAAAAACGCGAGTAGTATAGTGCACTCTGGTGCAGGTATACCTCAGCATGTGGGCAGGATTAATCCACTGTGAAATATGTCTTGGACCGACTTATTACGTGAACGTATCGAATTTCATGAGAGTGTGGTGTCCACTAGTTTCTTTCGTCCCCCAACTCTGATTTATCATGATCACCCAGAATATTATATCGTTAAAATCCCTGTAATATATTATTCATATACTTTATTTTTCCATTTATATTATTATTCTTTGTACTTGAGTAGGTAAAGAAACAATCACTTATAATCATTGAACCAACAATCAGAAATTCTCAATATATTTTCCCAAGTGATTTCATAATTAATCAACATCAAATGCTTTCAATAAATCATATATCGTTCACGATAATCACTCGTGTGTAATATAATGAACTGTCATATTTTTTTCATTACGTCATTGTATAAGAAAAAGGAAATAAAATGTTTCTAGTAAAATATTATTCACTAATGGAAAAAAATTAAAGAGTCAAAAAATTTTGCGAAATTTCTACGTGATTTTTGACAGACTGTATTTCAGTGAAAAATAATCGTATCGAGGTTTTTAAAAAAAGAAATTAAAGCTGAAACAACAAGCTATCCGATTGTAATAACACTCAGCTAAAAAAAAATTTTCCCAAGTTTGTAAACTCAAAAGAAAAAGGATGAAACAAAATTTGTGAATTTTTTTTCTGTATTATTTTTTATAGGATTATGTAATAACTATGGTTTCTAAAATTTTTTGGTTATGAGATCTGAAAAGTAGAGTTTCAAAGCTTCAAAATGGTTTTTTTAGAAAGTCGATATCCATAATTTTTCACTGAAATACAGACTGTCAAAAAACACGAAAATAATTATTACTAAATTTGTTTGTATGCATTAACTTTTGATATTATATAAAATAAATATTATTTAATTGTTCCCAGGTATTTTCAGTGGTGAAAAATCGATTAATGATCGTCATAGGATCGTCGTACCACGTAAAGTAACTTACAATGGTACTTTAATGAGCCATAATGTCACTCATTACCATGATAATGACAGCGCATTATTGCACTATCGTTTGGAAATGTCTGGAATGGAGTATCATCTTCAACTAATACCGTCGAATGATTTTATCGGGCCGGGAATGGTTGTTGAGAGACGAAAACGTGACATTCATGTGCGCTATACAGCGCGAGAACGCTCTAGCAAATGTCATTATCGCGGATTCATTCGTGGCCATGTAAATTCCCTTGTGGCACTGTCTGCATGCGACGGTCTGGTAAGTATCACTCTTTTATTTATCAGCAAGTAAAAATACACCGAAAAAAAAAATATTTATACAAGCATATATTTCAACAGACACTTAAATCAATATTAAACAATTTGTCATTATTAATATTCATCATGGCACTTTTGTTTTATGCTGCGTTTATTCGTATTTTATTATGTCGTCGAGTCCACTCGTTGGAATGCAATTAAGTCTTGAGAGGGAAATGAAAAGGAAAAAAAAGGAGGAATAGGATGAAATATTTTTATCACTAGTTTCATTTTATTCATTTTATCCCGTTAAAAATATCATTTAATATTAATTGATAATTTTTTTTATTCCTTTTGTTTCATTATCAAATATACTTATAAATATTATAATTGCTTCTCGATTTTTCAGACAATTGAAAAGTAGAAAAAAATATATTCGACTCTCTGATAATTATAAAAGCTCATTTATATTTATAAATGTTTAAATTCATAAATAAAAATAAAATATAAATAAGAAATTATTTGATAAATTAGAGTTCTTTGTAATAATTCAATGAGAAAATAATTTTTTTCTATTCACAAATATTTATTCATTATTATTTATTTTTCTCTACTTCCATTTACTTTTATATTTCAATCAAACTGATGTATTACATTCACCCCCACATTATACAAATATATCTGCATGTAATATGCATTTAAACATTTATGTACATATTGCAAATGTAATCGTTTGCTATAATAGATGTGATGAGTAAACACATTTGCCTTGCCCCCATGCTGGCAACGTGCATTAGTCTTAGTCCTTCAATCTCATCAACGATAAGAGATTAAATTCCCCAATGATTAATTGCTCTGTACCGTTCGTCAATGTGAGCATCAATTTTTACAGCTGATTTACATTCTTTTACATTATTACATCCAAACTTAATAATATAAAATGAAAATTGTTTTTTTATGATAAAGAAAATAAATAAAAATAAATACAACCCATGTCGAAATTAATAGTTTAAAAAATTAATCATTACATATATAATATTATATAACTCAGTAAATTATTACAATAGTTTTAAACACTATAATAAAATATTTACAAATAAACACCGACTATATTTTATATTTATTAATTATTCATCAGAGCAGATGAATAAATTCATCAACTTTTTATAAAGTTAGTTGACTTGTTGTGAGTTAATTATTATAATCACTTGAATAATTAATTTACAACATTGTTTATACCCTGAAAAAATTTATTCAACATAAATAAAATAATTATGAATGTCAAAAATTTAATAGTTGTCACTTATAGTCGATGTAAAATATTTATTTTTTAATTTCTAACATCGTATTAACTTCTACTTCTTCACTCACTCTCTCTTTATATTTATATACCATATAAATACGTAAACACATACACATATGTATACATAATACATAAGTGATAGAAAAGTACAATCCCCTTCTCTAAATGAAACTGCCGACGTAGAAGTTCGCGCCTCAGTAATTGTCAGCGTTGAAAATCACGAATAAGGTAACACAAAATTTTCGCGAACTTAATATACATATATCTATACGCACGACACATAGTTCATTTATATTAACTGTATATGTATATATATTTATATTCCGAACGTGAGGATGGATAAAAAGCCACAGTGAGTGGAGGTATGCGTCAGCGCAATTTGCTCGCAGCTTCCAGATAATGATTTAATTTGCCACGGCGTGGCAGATTTATTGCGGCGCACCTTGTCCTCCTGGCATTACACATTGGTACATATATTCGTGTATGCATATATATACATTCTACCTACGTGGACGAATTATTTCCTTTTGCCTATACAGTTGTAGGAACAACGGTGGCAGCAGTTTGAACAATTATATCAAAAGATTGAATCATAATTTACTTTTTTTATTTGTTTTTAATTTTTTTTGATACTATATTTCATTAAGATAACAAAAATGATTATACATTTCGTAGCAATTTTTTTTATTAATTAAATAAAAAAAAAATTAGTCGACTAAAACTAATAATTAAAAAAAAAAAACAATCGGCGTTTTAATTTCGTTTATAAT
>JAQQBR010000002.1:9470117-9484892 GCA_030347285.1 Microctonus hyperodae
TAATATTATAAATGAATAAAATTAGTAGAAATTAATTTTTCGTTTTGTTAACTAGATGAACCGTGTGAATTATATTGCACTGATACAAACGAAAGTGTCATAGTCCCATGGGGTGAATCAGCATTTGATGGGACACCATGTAATGTTGGTACACGAGACATGTGTATCGCTGGGATATGTAGAGTAAATAAATAATAATATATAAAAATAATTTGAATAGTAAAAAATTATTTTAAAAATTTTTAATAAATATTTTTAAATATAACAGAAAGTTGGCTGTGACTGGATGGTTGATTCCGATGCATCGGAGGATCGTTGTGGCATTTGCCATGGCGATGGAACGCAATGTGAGACAACAAGCGGTATTTACGACAAGAACGAAGGACCTGGTTATCGTGAGGTCATCATCATTCCAGCGGGCTCGAGGAACATCAAGATCGAAGAGCTTGGCAACAGCAAGAATTATATTGGTATTGGTGTACCAAATGAAAATAAATATTTTCTAAATGGAAAACGGTGCGTGGGGTGTAAAGGAAGCCACTTCAGGATTAGTTTAATGGATCGCGCATGGGAGACTAATGTTTCCGTTTCGTTGGACAGGCAGATCACCTTAGCGGGCGAATACGAGGTTGCTGGCACGCCTGCATTGTACGAGCGTGATCATGACAAAGAGAAGGTGAGGATACCCGGACCCATTAAAGAGGACATTGTTGTCTATGTGAGTTTTTATTTTTTTTTATCTTTTCATTTTTATTTATTTTTTTTTCCTTTACTTTTTCATTCACTTTCTTCACTTTTATTTTATTTATTATTAAACATTGACGTGTGTAATATGTGTATATATTTTAAGGCAACTTTTTTCTTTCATTTGTGAGTGTGAGAATATTTTTTTTTTTTATTTTTTTCCCCAACTTTTACGCAACTCGTTTCAGCTAATTTATCGTGGGCACTATCGAAACTTTGGTCTACGCTATGAATATACGGAGCCAAAAATAGAGCCCGATCGTGCTCCAGAGTATTCGTGGATGTTATCCGACTGGTCTTTATGCACAGTTACGTGTGGTGGTGGTACACAAACATCCCATGCTCTATGTCACGAGAGAAAAAGTGGCATTGTTGATGATAAATTTTGCGACAAAAAAACAAAGCCCGAATTTGTTTTACGTGAATGCAACAAGAATCCTTGTCCCGCTAGGTATGTATCATAATTAATAATTTATGTTGTCACTCGTGGAAGAAACAAAAAAAAAATAATAATAAAATAAAATGTAGAAAAAAATAAAGAGAAAGAAAAAAAAAAAACATTTTATTTTTCTACACAAATTGGATTTGAATTTTGCTCATTAAACACAAGTTCAATTGAGTTTGAGTGCTTCCCGCAAAACTTTAATGATCACTTTGATATCTCTGATCCATGTTATCACTAGTGAATTTCGGTTTAACGATCACCTTATCAAAGTTTTGTACGTGATTAGCTTTTGAATTGACTCTATCCATTTATGTTTGCAGATGGTGGGTTGGACCCTGGCAAATGTGCCCGGTGATTTGTGGTGTTGGAGCATTACGTAAGAGGTCAGTAATGTGTGTGTCATCGGGTAAAGGACCAGATCGTCCAGATCTTGCATTGCCTGATCGTGAATGTGATAAAAATGAAAAACCTGTTGAAATTGGTCCATGTATTGATTTATTACCTTGTGGACCAACGTCAGATATTCCATTAATTGTTTATGCTGATAATAAAGACACGGCATTTTATAATATTACAAATGAACAAATAAATATAATTGGTGTTGATGGTAATTCAACTGAGGAGCCAGAAATACTTGAATTCGATAATGTTGTCGATGAAAATCCAGATAATTCAATGTATAATACTAAATCAAAATGGCTTGTGTCCAAATGGAGCCATTGTATTCATGGAAAAAGAACGAGAAAAGTAACTTGTTCGTTGCCAGGTGATTGTAATTTAAAAAGCAAACCCACCTCGGCAGAAGAATGTCGAGGAGAAAAATGGTCCACTGGTAATATATATTTTTTTTTTCAATTATTTATAATTATATTTATGTTCTGCTGTGATGGAATATTTTTTATATTTTTTTTTTCCTTTGTATATAATTATTTTTATTATTATCAAAAATGTTTTTTCTTCGGTGTTTTACTTTGTTTCTTTTCCGTCTGAATTATTTAGGTAAATGGGGAGCTTGCAATGCGACCTGCTCGACGAAATTTGGCGTGAAGAAGCGGGAGGTTATTTGCAAAGACAGAACGACAAATGTCGAGACCGGAAATTGCATTCCAGAGCGACGTCCATTGGATACAAGACGTTGCCATTACAGGCGACAGTGTGGCGATGAAAAACTTGGTAGGATTAAAAAAAAAAAAAGATTTTTAATGCCTAGAGAAAATTATATTTTAATTACAATAGTAAATAAATAGGCAAATAAATTTATGTAATTAAATATAAATTTTTTTTTCAACAGGATGCAAAGATACAATTATTCCCACAAGCATGTGTGCGTCTTATAAACGTTTGTGCGATATTTCGCCGATTGTTCGTGAAAAATGTTGCGCCACATGTTCCAAAAGACGTCAACACACTCGTCATAATCGTCGTAATTCTGGTGAATAAAAAATAATTCAAATGCACTCACACACAATTTATCATTACTATAAAAAAAAAAAAAATATATTAATGAATAAAGTAAATTTAATTGTCATATTAATTTCATCAGTAAATAAATCGTTTTTCATTATATAATTTAATTCACAAGTGATTGAGTGTTATTTGGAAAAATAATTAATTATACGTACAAAAGCGTGACGACAAAGTTAATTATTAACGAAAATATTTCTACGTATGATTTCGTTTTTTTTTTTTGTATTATGCAATTTTGTTATGCCTGATACATTTGTCTTGGAGCAGCTGACGACACAGGCGCACGTGCGTTATAGATGACAGTCTGTGTAAAATAAAAACGCACACGTTCTATTAAAAAATTGTAATTGTGGATTTTTGGCATTTATCCATAATATTTATACAGTGTCGTTGTCATCAGTTTCGTTGCACACGATACAAAGCGTACAATCAACTAAACGAAATTGTCTCAGAGGCCTTCATGCGTTTTAAACATATTTATATATGTGTGTAATTTAAATGTGGTTATTATTCGTCGTGACGTGCGTCAATTGACGTCAAACAATATCACGTCAAGTGCGACGTGGACGTTAGTAAAAACTTGGATGGTGAATTCTCTACAGTCCACAGTATCAAACAATTTTAAAATAAATTTGTTTATTATTTTATAGAAAAAAAATTCATAAATATATGAAGACATAAAATATAAAGTGTTTTATTTTTATATTAATTAATTTCTTCATTTTTTTTTTGGTATTTATCATTGAAATAAATCTTTGTAATAAATTTATCGATTATTTTGATACCGAAACAATTGTAATTTTTATTTTTACATTTCGATTGTGCAATGAATTTTTTATTTTTTTATTCGAGAGAATAATAAAATATCCGAGGATATTAGTGAGAATATTGTGACTGTGTTAATAATTTTCTGTTCTATCTTTTATCCTAAAAAAAAATATTAGTAAATCTTAATAAAGATTAATAAATTTTGAGCTTATTAAAAATATTATTTGTAAACGTAAAAATTAAAAATCGTATACTATTCAGTATTCTTTTATTTACGAGCATATGTGCATGAATGTTTAAAAATCTTTTGCAATTTATTTCAGACATGTATAATAATAGTAATCGAATAAAATATTGTTTTTTATTTGCCAAGAACAATCCAAAGAATTATTATTAACCACGTTGAATAATTCTGCTGAATTTCATATACAAAATTCGTACTTAACAATTTTATATAATTATATTATGGTCGAATAAGTTGGACGAGTAGTTCCAAGTTTACAACATAAACATATACAAATAATAATATTATTCATTTCACTTTTAACCACAAAACTAACAGAGGATAGTTGCGGACAACAGATTTTCCTTATTCTCATGCCAAAATTACATTTGGCTCACATACACACAATAATTTTCACATTTGCATGTATTATATTAGTTTAAATTTAAATCACCACATGTGCAATAAATAATTAAACCTGTCGAAAATTTCATTGCTCATCAAAAACTCTTCATAATAATTTAAAACAAAATTTCCATTTACTTATTCATACATTTATTTATTTTCCAACTATGATAAAAAAAAATTATCAACATCGTGTAATGTATAATTTATTTATTTATTTATTTATTTATTTATTTTTCATGAACTACATACATGAATACAATGGTAATCCCAAGCTATTCAAGTTTAAACAAGTGTTTCCTGCCTAACATTGACCTCAATTTTCACGACAATCACCAATGGTAACTCTGTCGTTAACCAAGGTCGTTAAATTAAATGGATTCATATATGCATGTAGTTCACATTGAATTATTTCGCTTTCCATTTTTGTATACTCAGACTTTTTCGTAACAAGAAATTATTTATTAATCTCAACAATAATCCATGACATATTAAAATAATTCAATATTAAATATAAAAATTTATCGGAACTCAAATAATAAAATTATTCAAAATTATTTAGTGTTCATATAAATTTATTATTAATCATGATGAATTAATATTATTCACATGATAAAATAGACACGTGTTTAAAGAAGAATATTAATCTCGTATAAATATTTTATAGCCAAGCACGAATGTTTATCTTTATTCGTTATGATCTGGCTCAGCATAAATTTTTCCTTCTGTTCGCATTGGAGTGTATTTACGTCAGAATTTTTCAACGAGATGATATTACAGCTGAGTGCATAAAATTCCGTTGCTATTATCGGAGAATAATAATGATGCAGTGTGCCTATCATTAATATTATCAAACTTATGAAATTAATATCATCGATATAATTTATTTGGCGAAATATCAGCGAATGTGGAAATACAATATCATTTTGTATTTGGGAGATTTATTAAAATTGTATTGAAATAAAATTGTTGACCTGAATGATTTTATTATAAAGACTAAAATGGGACTGTACAAATTACAATTTACTGTGTTACTCTGTTGGTGTGCGACATCTGAGATAATCCAAACACTTCAATGAAGCCGTCTCCGATGCCATTCAGTTTGCGCAAAACCTTTCAGCTCACAACATCGCGTATTGTGTTGGACGATCGTTATTAATTCTATTCAACATTATTTACATTATAATATTTTTTATTTTCGCTTTGACACAGTGTTTATATTATTTAATACAGAATTACCGTTGCATTATATCTCTGATAAATTTATATTTTATTATACAGTGAAGTGTAGAGATTAATCTCGTGATTTAAAAATAAATTTATAGTTGGAATTACATTTTTATTTTTAATAATATTTTGCGAAGAGTTGAATTATTTATACGGAATTTAAATACATGCTTTCAATATTTTGTTATTTGGAGAAACAAATAAATTATTAGTTTGAATTTATGGATTTGAGAGGAAATAAAAATAATTAAGATTCAAAATAAATTTAATAATGGAAAATAACGATGAATGGTTTATTGATATATTGAATGGTGATTTTCAAAATAAATATATCATGGGAAATATAATTGGCAGGTTTGTAAATTTATTTCATAATCTTTATCAGAATATAAAATTTAAAAATATATTCAGACTATTTATGAAACTTTTGTTTATTTATATATTTAATTGGATTTTATTTTTTGATAATATTTATAAATATTTTTTTTTATTTCCTATGGACAGAGGATCTACTTCCACAATTCACAGCTGTTTGTATAAAGGGAAAAAAAAATATGCATGCAAAATAATTCCCAAGGTAAAATATAAATAATGATACTTGAAAAATCATTAAAAATAATAATCTACATAATTATTATATTATAATTTTGCTGTTATTTTTTTTTATTATTTTCATTGGGAAATTATTCATTGTAGAACAAATTGAAAAAACTTGAGACACAAGAGAGAATACAAATACTTCTTCGTTTGAATCATGAAAACATCGTGAGTATATAATATTAAATTATGAATTTTATTATTTAATTTTTTATAAGTATACATAAACTTAAAATTATTTGGAACATGGTTAAATATTATTTTCGATAGTTAATATCGTTAATTCAATTTATATATCCGCATATATTTGTACAAACTCTTGAGCTTTAGACATCACCACATGAGCTTTATTACCCACATACTCATTAATGTAGTCTATACGTTAGTTGTTCAAAAGCGGTCATACGACTTTATAAAACCACATCATTAAGGGGTCTTATGTGCATCTCTCATTTAAAAATAGGTCAAAGTTAATGATTTTTATCCAAGAAAAAATATTACATACATCAAATAGTTCAATTAATTCTACTTATTTATTTTTATGAAAAGAGCAGAATTATTATAAAGAAAATAAAAATTCTTTTCTAAAATAAATAAAAATAATCTAACAATCCACTAGTACAATTTTTTTTTCCTTCAAAAAATGTAGATTATAAACAAAAAATACTTCGAACAGGATGAATAAAATACGTATAAATAAAAATATTTCATTACTTACAATTTAATTTTTGAATATAAAAATATGATTCAAATATTTAGAAATACAACAAATTAATAATTTTTAAATATTTAAAATACTTTCAATCCTTCGTATTATTTATTCTACATACTTTTTATCTTTTACTCGCATAGGTGACAGTAAAAGAAACATACGATGATGCATTTGGAGTGTACATTATAGAAGATTTAGCACACGGTGGTGAACTACTCGAAAGATTAGCTTCACGTGGTGGTTATTCGGAAAGAGACGCAGCAAAATCCATTCACGATGCAGTAAAAGCTCTAGAGGTAGGAAATACTTTTTATAAAAAAACAAAAATAGCATTAACAATAGATTAAAATAATAAAATAATATTATAAACACCAAATACACCTTCAATTTTCTATCCAACTGATAAAAAGCTCCACAAAATAAAAAATTATAATTTATCCATTAAAATATTATTTTCAAATTTCCATTAAACTTGTAACATTTTTATTTGTTATAACATATTTTAAATTCTACCTTTCAACATCGCCAGTATATTCACAGCATGAAAATTTTTCATGGTAATTTGAGACCTGAAAAGTTACTCTATGCCACAGAGGATGAAAATTCACCGCTTCAGCTCACCGATATTGGTGTCACAACTACTTCAATGAGCCCCTACAAAATTTTGTATTGTGGTTAGTATATATTCCAAGACACGTTGAGTAGTTAATGCAAATAAGTTTGATAAGTATGAGTAAAATTTGTTACGTGAAAATAGTTTATATTTACATATTTTATAAAATTAAAACAAAAATAAAATTCATGAATAAAATATGTGTATTGTTCAGTAAAGTGCATGCATACACCAACTGTACATATAAGAATAATATGTATACTTATACATAAATATACAATATACATACACATTTAAAATGAGTAAAATATTAATGAAGGTGTATTCCTTACTTTCAGCACCGGAAGTGATAGCTACAAGCGAAGCGCAACTAGCATCAGACATATGGAGTCTTGGCATCGTTCTTTACATAATGTATGTATTCATTAATTCTATTTATATATTATGAATTAAATATTCATATTAAATATTCACTATATTTTCGTATATAAATATTAATTAACTCAAAAGCACGAAAAAAAAAAGAACGAATGAATAAATTAATGAGTAATAACAAAGACTTTGTGAATTTTAGGCTTTGTGGCGTTGAACCATTTAGAAATGCTGATGAAATGTTTCCTTCGCCTTATTGGGATGACAAAACTATAGCAGCCAAAAATTTATTAGCTTGCGTATATGATTATATATTATTTACATAATTATATACAGAAATGAACATTTCAAATATTTTAATATATTCGTTTATTTTTTTTTTTTCTACGGTAATGTTTGTATAGATGATGCAAAAGTCTCCGGAAAAGAGACCGACGGCTCGTGAGCTTCTTAAAGATTCATGGATATGCTGTGAAAGAACGTCAGAATATTCTATGACAGACGCTGTTCATCGTTTACGTGAATTTAATGCGCGGAGAAAGTTTAAGGTGTGTCAAACTGTCATTTTTGACGGGTGACGTTTAATAATACGATGATAGAACGTTGGGGTTTTTTGTTCTATTAATAATTAGAATAATTTGTTGTTTTTATTTTAAGGCTGCGACTCTTGCTGTACGTGCCACTCGTCGAGCAATTGCAATGTCACATTGTCATGAGGAAATTAGGAGTTGAATTATTGTATTAAATTACGTATCATAAATTTTAAATGATAATTAATTTTTAGATTATAATATTTCTTATAATAAAATTTATTATTGTATGATACTTGATATTTATTTTACTTGATTGATAGTTTTATTTACTGGGAAAATAATAAATAGAGGAGTTTATTTCTCGTTATCGACAGACGATAAAAATATCTGCTTGAATATAAATAGAAATGTGAAAGGGAAAATTAATTTTTTTTAACTTATCTACAGTTGATATTATTTAATCGACTGATGGTATTTTTAATAATGATTTACATTATGTACAAATGATAATAAATTGAGTACTAAGAATATTATACCAACAGTAGATAATTCAGGTAAAAAAAATTTATCCCATGTCTGACTATTATCAGCACAGTATCACGTGTGTATGAAAAATAATTGACGTTATTTTTAATACTGCTATCATGATAATTAAATAGCCCTTGGAAGTAGATCATGAAAAAGGTCAATTTAATAAAAAAAGAAATAAAAAAAGACACATTTATTACATCGTTAAGAAAATACTTTTCTAAATTAAATACATGGCTGACTGGAATTCACCGCAACTACTTCCATAATTTAGAAATATTAAATTTTATATCATTCATTCTAATTACGTAATTTTTTAATTATGTTAAATTATGTTTGTACAATGTTATTGTGTTATAAAGTTATTATTTAAGTATCAGTGATTTGAATTTAGGGTTGAGATCAGGAGCTTTCGATAAAAGTTATCCAACGCAAGTTTTAACGTATTGTTTCATTTTGTAATATAATTTATTGATTAAATAAATATGGCTTTACTTTAACTTACAAAGTAATTGATACAGACATACACAATAATAACTAAATGGAAATAGTAATAAAATTAAAACTAATTTTTAGTATCGATCGTAAATTTTACAATTAATAATATTTAAAAGTTCTGAATATTGGTATTGTATATTAAACTACAACAAACAAAAAAAAAGAAGCTAGAAAATGATGAGAAAGAGGTAAAGAAGATGAGAAAATATAAACTGGAAAGTAGAAAAATTAAAAAAAAAAATGAGACAATAGAAAAAAGTAAGGAAAAATTTCTCTTTAGTTTTACGATTGTTGCCAGGGGTTGAAACGCAGGGTAAAATTGAGAAGGGGAATAATATTGTGTGAAAGAGTGAGGAGGATAAACAGACATAGACCTGCGCAATGAATATTATCACTCCTGGGATGTCTGGTGAGGCTGCGGGTAGCATTGGCAATGTGGCTTGCCTCGCAGGCCAGTCGCGACCACCAAAGTTGGCGTTCATCCCATCCTACCATGAGATTGGGTTTCGGTCATGAAACTCACGTAGCACCCTCGAGTGTCACGCGTACTATACTATATTACAATCGTTGCTGTTAGTTGCGCGTAATTTTTTTTGTTTTTATTTAGTTTTTTTTTTTTCTATTTTTCATTATTGAAGCAACGGTTCATTTGCTCAATATAAAACGTTGATACAATCATATACTTACTGTATTCGATATTATATTAGTACAAAAAGAAATATAAAACTAAAGAAAATATTTAAATGATAAATAAAATTCAGATAAATTTATTGTTATAATATTAGTGCATTTATTCGGATATTTAGAGATAAAAAATTCAACGCTTGAATTATAGTGATGAAAATATATTGAACGTGATTATGTTTACGATTGCATGAATATGACATCGCTTATTATTTATTTGAATTACGTAAGTTGATAGAAAGAAATTTTGTCGTGTTTTTAAACATATTTTAAAGTAATATCAATAATAAAAAATAATTCAACTTGGGAAATAGATAAATAAAAATGTTAAATGAGTAGAAAGATTTTTATTTCAATTATTAGTATTTTTCTTGAATAATAAATTTATTTACTAAAAATTAAAAAGTAAAATCACTTCCACTCCAGTGTTAGAATATTATTTTGAGGGATAACATAATTGGAATTATTCTACTTATCGCAACGTATGATTGAATTAACAAGTTGGAATGTTTGTGTTTCATTCCAAGTGCCAAGAGGAATCGTGCAACACTGTACCTGTTGCAAGACTCGTGAAAATTATATATCTATAAATTTAACTGTACAGCGTTACACATAAATGTTATTTCTATAATAAATTTCTTAGTATAAAAATATTCCGACAATCAAACCAATTTTATTCGTGTATAAAAACAGTTCAAAATTCAATTATGCTCAGTCCAAAAATGCAAAAAGCTGGTGAGTAATTCAAAAATTAAATAATACTCAATTAATTCATAAGAAAAAAAAAAATATTAAAATGAACGAATATTATGATTTATACAAATAGAAAAATTTATAAAACAAAAAAAAATTGTGCAAAGTTATCAGTCATAATATTTTTTTTTTTAAATAATTGAAATCTCAGTGAATGGAGTTTGTTCAATATTTGGCAATTGTGATGTTGCAGTGAGGGTCAACGATTCGCAAATACTCATGCTGTCAGAGAGAGCTCATTATGACCATTCTCTCGCTGGATATTTACACAAACGAACTGCTGACTCGACCAAGTGGCAACTTCGCTGGTTCGTTCTCTACCAGGTGAGTTTTCTCTAAATAAAAAATAAAAAAATAACATATTTGAACCAAAGAAAAAAAAATAAAAATATATAAATAAGAAACAAATAAAAACCGTAATACTTTCACATTAATTATTTGATAAATAATTTTATTTCATATTATTTTCGTCAATTTTGTTTGTTTCAGAATTTATTATTCTACTATGAGAGTGAAACTTTCTCGCGACCCAGTGGGGTTGTTATGCTAGAGGGTTGCTATTGCGATCGGCTCATTACTACTCGTGCAAAAGAGTCAGAGAAACAGGTATGATTAATTGAATAATAAATATCAAATTAAATATAAATATATGAAGCTATAACGTGCGTTGTCATTGATCAATTCATCATATTAGAAAAATTAATTGATGAATATTTGATTATATCTGTTGGAATTATTAGTATTATAATTTTCATGCAGTTATTATGAAGCTTGACCGAGTTTATAATAAAAATTATTTATCGTAGAGTGAAAATATTAGTATTGATATAAATTCATTGTGGAATATACGTCGATTTAATTTACTCTACTTCGTTGTGAGAGCTGGGATTATCTTGTCTTCATGACATTTCTATTGACATTATTTCATTTAATCCATTATTACTTTTATGAAAGATTCTAAATGAAATTTTATAAAAAAAAATCTTTATTGTAATGGTAACAAGTGAACTTGTTAAAATATTAATAATAAAAAAATATCATTAATATTAAAAATAAATATTTTTATATACTTACATAGATTTGTTTATTTTTCTGCTTGACAAATATTGATTAGTTTTATTTATTTATACACAAAAAATATTGTGATGAATATATCTTTTAAACAAGAATTTTTTTTATAATTATCTGTTATTTTAAAGACAAAAAAAAATATAAACAAGTTTCTTTTAGTATTATCTGTTATTTTAAAGAGAAAAAAAAATTAAACAAAGAGAGGTTTTATTTTCTTCGTTTTAGTTTTTTATAAAATTTAAAATGTAGAAGTTAAAGGATAGCTCCAGGCATTTTTATTATTCTATAGTTCAAGTAAAATGTATTCAAGCAAGAATAAATAAGAAAAAGATATTAATAATTAAATTGTATACTTTAATATTTAAATAAGTTGATGCTTGTAGTGAATAAAATTATTTCAAGGAAAAAGATTAAATAAATACGTTTATACGTATTTTTTATTTTATTTAAATTATTTTAAATATTGAATTTTAATAAAATTCTTCAGCTGAACTAATTAATGCAATTTATCATCGTGCAGTGATAATTTCATATTAATAATTGACAATAATAGAAGTTCAAATGATGATAATATTAATAATAATAATTATTATTGTGATAGTGAAGATATAATAATAAATAAAATTATAGAATTTATAATAAATGTGACGGGTTTGCATATAATTATCTTCACACGTATTGTATAATTTTGCCGCTGCAATAAATCTTGGTTAATATTTGCAATATTGAAAATTACAATTATTTTAACGAGCTCTCGTTTAGAATTGAATTTTTTTCAATACTTATCATGTTTTAAAATTTTATATATTATTAATGGTTATATCGTAAATTTTTATTTCTCAGAATTAGGTTACATAAATATTATCCTGATACAAACATGCCACATATTTTAATGAAGCATATTTTTTTTTTATTTTTTATCATGCAGTTTCCCCCTTTTTTCTTTTGATAATGGAGTAACATATATGCAGAGTGCTTAAGGACATTAATATATTTTTAGAAAGAGAAAAAAAAAAAAGTAAATAATATATTTCTATGGTAAATATTTCTTTTGATTTTTAATGAGTATATTTCTAATAATTAAAATTTTTTTATATTATTGGTGTATTAAATTCATTTGAATTGCTATTCTAATTTTATATAATAAATCTTAATCCTTGTTATTTTATACAAAAGTTTAAATGCATTTAATAAATAGAATTAAACTATAACACAGAATATTTTATTTCCATTATCAATTTCACTTCAATCGAAGCAATAAATATAAATAAACACAAAAATCATAAAGAATAAATTGAAATATAAATTAAAATATTATCACAAATATTTCTTCACTCACCCAATAATATTCACCACAAATTTAATCCATATTTTTCAAAACAAAAGGAAAATAAGTGAAGGTCAGAGGTGAAATATTATTACAAAGGTTTTGATAAACGATTTTACGGATAAAAAAAAAATTTCTGTTGGGGTGGCAGACTGGTATACTGAGGTCAAGGGTATATCTATAGTACGCGTCAATGCATCAGTAAACTATCCAAGTCTGACTACAAAATGCCATTTCCACTTAAATTAAATCATCACTCCTCACCAGACATAACATTCCATTAACTTTAATCAATATTTCATTATTATTAATATCAAACATCCCCGAGAAAATATAAATGATTAATTTCTAAAAGAAAATTTTCATTTCCCCTGACCTAAAACACCTCAAAAAAAATTAACAGACACATTATATTATTCAACTTTAACTTTCCAGTTCTGTCACTGAATTTTGTATACAGTGAACAATATATCACATAGCATATACATATGTACATATATATAACACAATATTTTTCTCATCTCTGCACCCCCTATGTCTCATTTATAATACCATTGACCTCGCCTAGATCCCAAGGGAAGGGCGTATCCCCTTTTTACCTGCTCGCCCAGAAGCGCATCAATTGTAAATGTTCCAAATGTAGAAAATACGTCAATATATATACATATATATTCAATATAAATTTTTTATCATATCTACAGTATTTCCCCTTGTTACTATTATTGTTATCCATGGGAAAACATATAAATAATAGCACAATTTCAACCCCGTGTACACGGAAAGTTATTCTCCATCGACACGATGATTTGCAACAGTATTTCAATTTATAAGAAATAACTTTCAATTTTATTTCAATTTTTTTTTTATTCATTCTCTTTTCGTTATTTGATTCGCAATATCCGCGATGCTTTTTAATAGATTTAATTCCGTGTTCATATAAACTTCAACTAATCATTCAGGAAAAATAAACAAATATGAAATAAAAATCAAAGTTGAATTTATTATTTGTTTCAATAAATGTAGATTAAAAAATTGTAATTTATTTTTATTGTATGTTGTTTTGTATTTTATTTATCTATTAGTTTTTTTTTTTTTTTCGTTTGTTTCAACGTAACCTAATTTCATTTTTAAAATAGCGCTGAATAATTTTCAAGCCGTGTATGCGGTAATAGGCGCGCGGCATCCGGTTTCACAAAAGCACAAAAGTGCTGTACATGTGTCCGCCCAACGGTCGACCTACTGGCGTATATCTGCGGATGAATACACGTAATAGTGCAACTCATATATAGGTAAAATGTAGAGGAGAGACACCCGAGAAGAAGATAGAGAGCTACTAGTACAACGAGATACAAATCCAAAGGCCGGGTATTTCTCTAACGCAGTCACAAACATTTCTCTATAATAAAAGATTATGCACGAGTACGATGTATGTGTTTATACATATGTACTTGTGCATTGAGCTTTAATAGAACCCTATGTGCTTTCCACATAGAGAGTATATGAAAGCATTTCTAACTAACAGGTCGAGAATTTCTATCTCGAATCAAGAAATTCAGATAATTCATATTGCAAATCTGAATTTTGTTTCTGCATTTGAGAATGAATTATTTAAATATCAGATTTTTAATATTTAATATTTATGATATTTAATAAGATATAATTAATAAAATATATTATTTATAGATGTCAAATAATAAATTTGCTTTATAAATTATTTGTTTATTTGTTTTTATCAGATTTATAATATTTAATAAAATATGATTAATAAAATTTATTATTCATAAATATGAAATAATGAATCGGCTTCT
>JAQQBR010000002.1:9526362-9538396 GCA_030347285.1 Microctonus hyperodae
AAAATAAAAATGTCACTTCTCTTTTGCATGTAAAAGTGTGACGCCAACGTTTGCACTCAATTTGTTCGTGACCAAGTTATTGAGTGAAATATTTTTTTTTATTTTTTTATTTCTATTCAACAGCAAAAATAACATGAATATAAAATTCAAAGTTGTTGAGATAACATCAAAGATATATTTTTTTTATCAACAAAATAATTTTGTCCATTTGAATTTTTTTAATTATTTGTATTTATTTTTCTTAATGGTGTTTAGTAGTGATTTTATTATAGACAATATTTATTTCCTCTCATCATTTCCTCTGTTTTAATATCATATGCAATCGTGCGATATGCAGGAACGTACACAGAGAACACAGAGATATATACCTAGGTATATAAAAAAAAAAAAATGTATAGGCGAGCGCACACAAAAATTTAGTCCTTTGTCTGAACAAAATGAAATATTCCAACGTTACATTATACCATCATTTCCTCCATCACTTCACTTCACCTCGTCCACTTAGAGCCAGCATTTTCACGTGCTCTAAAAAAAAAAAGAATATAACGAAAAAAGAACCCGTATCTTTCAGTTCGTGAATAGCAAATGCAAAAAAAAAAATTTCGACTTTATATTATTATTTCTTTTTTATTTGCATTCTCCTTTCCGTTTTTCATCCTGCACAGGCTCACTCTAAAACTTCTATACCAGTAATTTTTTCCTTCTCCTGACATAATATTTATGCAATTTCACTTCAACTCTCTCTCTCTCTCTCCACAGTCTATTCAAAAATATAAGAATGGGCTGTCACACTATTTGTCGTCTAAAAATATAAAATAAAATAACAAAACACAGATATATTCCTACAAATAATAGCAAAAGTTCCACTCCGGAGAAATAAGTGACAACGTCAAGTTGACGCTATACCAAACTATATACATAGTATCTTAAAATATATGTCAGCGGTCTGAAGTTTTCCCCTCTCAAGTCACTTTTACCTCTGCGATATTCTAAACACAGTACAATTTTCATACATGTACCCACGCATGCACGAATATCTACTTATCCACATTCGAAAACTCGGAACGAGAAAAATGGCAGGCTGTTAGTGAGTTGCACGTGCAAAATGCAAGTAGAATAAAATTTTATATATCTATATACCAATGGGTATACATGTATATATTGAAGAAATACCGTAGTGTTAAGTTTCCATTTTCAAGTTCCGGCTTGTTTATTTTTCTAAAGGATTTTCGTCATTCTAAGACCCGCCATCGTGCGTACATATACAAACGCGCCACATAACTCGCTCTCTCACCCACTATTTCTTAGCTTCTTCTGTACAGTAGTTCAAAAACATACGTCACAGTGCTACTTGAAGTATGCCATCCACCTCCCCATCAACCCGCTCTTTCTCGTTGCGAGGTTGCAAAATATTTCCATCACCATTTCAAGTGAATATCAAGAAAAGTTTTTAAACTATCCAACATAAGCAAATGCCACACGAGGGCACATTTTCACACACACATATATACACATGTATAAACCAGTATTATATTATATATCAGGTTCTTTTACATGGGAAAATATAAATCCTGAAGGAAATAAAATGATAAAACTAGAAGGATGTTTATATTCTCATCAATTTTTATATTTCTTTTTTTTTTTTCTTATTTAAATATCTATTCATATTTTATTTTATTTGAGATTGAAAATTCGTTATTTATATATCTGAATTTATTTATATTTGCAAAAAAATTAGTGTAATTGTATTTTAATATTTATATTTGTATGAATTTTTAAAAATGTTTTCGCAAGAAATATAACGAATGTAAATATTTATAGTTATTTACATTTATATTCCTGAGTATTGTAAATTAATTGTGGAAATATTATTGTCAGGCTTGTGACAATAATCATTATACGACGTAAAAATATTCAGAAAAATAATAAAAAGAGTGGAACCAAAAGGAAGTAAAAAAAAAAATAATAAAAAATAAAACGAGCACGCAACACATAGAATTTTTCTTTTTTGTTTTTTTTTTCTCTTGAGAAGCATAGACTGCGGGCATGCAATAAAACCTGTATACACACGTATATAATAGCTGGATATACCCACTTACATCCATGTCTATATATGTATCCATATACATATTACTATATAGGCTCATTCTCTATAGATATATGTAACGCATGAGACTTTCACGCCTAAGGGCAGAGGTGTTAAAGCCGCTTGAAATAGTAAATTATCAAGATCAAACCACGAATAGAGTGGCGCTTATCCGCTCGCAACCCTTACCATGGCTGTCTAAAACTAGAATGAGAGTAGAAATAAAAAAAAAAAATGTAGTGGGAGAAAGAGAAACCGTCGTTTGCTGGATTGACTCAACTGATTGATACTTTTTTCACGCTCATTCGAGAGTGTCGTTTTTAGTTTAATATATAATGCTCCACAGTCCTTTTTTTTTTCTCATGCCCTCGAGAGTAGAATTCATAATTCACACGAATGAGAAATCGGACATTTGTTTTTTATGTGTTTTTTTTTATTTTACCCCATGAAATTCAAGTGAAAATTGATCACAATCACATTATCGAAGAATTATTTATTACACACTGTGTCGGAGGGTGATTTTTTTTTTTAATAGTTTGCGAGTAAAAAGTAATAAAATGAATATTTATTTTTTTATTCATATTTGTACCGAGTATCCGATTTTACTATCAAATTAGTAAATTTATTTATTATTAATTCGCAGTGATATATGAAAATAAATTTTGTATTTATATTCATGTAGATATAAATCATGTGTATAAAATTGAGTATATAATATTGATTGAATAACATTTTGATATAGTTTGTGATAGTTTATTTATTGTATAAAACTGACCTGTGTGATATCGATTGAGATATCAAGATAAAACTTTGGGGACAATGACTTCTCGCACTCTTTTATTTTGGTCGATTGTAGACAAACGGTAAAATCAGCTGGAGAATATATATATAAAGTTGGCTACACGCCAGAAGCAAAAATTTTTTGTTGAAACTCCAATAAAATATATCGAAGAGTTTGCAAAAATGAGATTACTCCAACAAACGTATTCTTATATTTATTTATTCCTTTATATTTTACTCTTTCATTTTTCTTCATTTCTAAATCCCACAATCTTCCCTTATTTACACATATAAATAATAAAAAAATTATTTATACATATAAAAATACAAATAATAAAAAATAAATTTCAAGCATAAAATAAAATAAAAATATCATTTTCAATAATGCAGTTATAATTAATAAATAAAGAACTTAATAAATATTTTATCATCATCCTTCAGCTCATAATAAAATAAATTAAAATAACATAATATAATTATTCATAATGCAGTCATGATTAATCAATGAAGAAATTTACAAATATTTTATTACCTGCAGAAATTTGAACAATTCAAAGGTGCATTTACACGATGCATAATACCCCCCTTTGAATAGCTATACAGAATGAACTACACTACTATGAACATACAAGAGGGTTCGAACTCTCTACGAGCAAATTAAATCAGTGGTTTATCTACCTAACCGATAAATCGAGTAATTAATTAACCCCGTAATTAACTGAAATCAGATGGCGTCTACGAATATGTATAAGAAAATGGGAGTGGATGTATAGAGGGCGAGTTGTAAATTCATGAGCAACTCCTGCGTGAGTTGAAGGTATAAGTTCTAACACGAGGACGGTAATAGCCTCGACAAGAAAAAAAAAAAAATAAAGGAAGAAGCAATATAAGTAACCTATACCAATCGCCTTCGTCCACACTTGAGATTTAACGATGAACGCTGACAGAAAACTTCGAATCAACGATCGAATAGTGAACGTTACTATCATAAACTCACAAAACGAACTGGGAAATTTTTATTAACTACTTGAAAATAACTTTATAAAAATAAATTCAATCTTCACAACGAAATAGTCAATAAAAAATAACAAAAGAAATATAAAAATGAATTATATTATTTTTTAATGATCAATTGTTTCAAACATATTTATTTTATATTTATTTATCCAGTTAAATAAGTGATGGAATAAATAACTTATGACAACTAGCTTTACATACATACGTAACTTTATTTACCATGACCTAAGAAAATTAAATGGCGCTTTGATAAATATCATTAAAGTATATTCTATACATAGTTATAATTAACTCGAGTGGCATTTGAATAATTAATGTCATATATGATTGAGTAAAGGAAAAAGTTGTTGGTTGATATAAATAGATAAACGTATACATATGTATAGATTTGTTTTCAATGTAGGCAAGCATTATATAGCGTGATAGGTCTATGTCTGATTCGTAGCTGACAACACTACTAGCCAGCCTCATACGTACCAAACTCACTAGACAATATGTATATGTATAGATAGTACAGAAACATAAGTCAGTCCAATCTAATCTACCAGTCTCTGGTGAGGGGTAAATAATGGCTCAAATTAATTTCCCTGTCGCTCTTACCCGTTCACTTGGTAGGCTTTGCCAAGATTATTTAACCACCTGATCACTGACATGCGAATAGTCAGTCTAAAAGCCTGTTAATCGATTTTTTACACACACTTTTGTCATATTTATCATAAAATACTATCAACATTATTCTTCCATCTTCTCATCTACTTTTAAATCTTACAATAATTGAATTAAATTCACACTCCAATTTTAATTTATTTTATTGAATAAAAATAATAAAGAAATTAAATTAATTATCAGAGTAATTTCTTTAATATTTCTTTTTTTTTTATATTTCTATTTTTCGCTTTTTTACATGCTTAACTGTGCATGTTGAATTAATATGAATTCAGTGAGTGTAAATATTAACAAATTTAAATATAGGAAAAATAAAAAATTTAGTTTAATTTTTTATTTCAATTTTTCTTTTTTATTTTTACAAAGTGAATACTATTATTTATTTTTGGAATGACACAATTGTTCGCACAGTGTATTATATAGGTATGTACTAGTATGAATTTAATCCCAGTATGTATCGTCGCTTTGTGACATGAAAATTCACGCGGATTAACCCTGTTATAGTGTGCACAGTCGAGAATTGTATAAATGTACGTGTATATATTTAGTGTACTCGTATTTATATGTATATATTATATTGCAACACTGCCCTGGGATTGCTCGCGTTGTCTTGCGTTGCTTCACTACCGTGAAAACGTGAGTTTTCATGTACGTGCTTTGCACTCGGTATATACTGTAAACCCTTATAACAGACACCAACGCCAAACTGTTTACGACACGAGCGATTAAAATGATTCAGATCCATGTTTTGTAATTTTATTTGTAAGAGTACTAGTTATGTTTGTGCATTTTTATTTATTTTATTTGTTTATTGTTTAATTATCTATGTAAATCAATCGGGCGAATAATTTGTGGCGATGAAAAAAAAAAAAGGAAATGAAAATTTGAAAGATAAAAAAATATTAGTTATGATTTTAATTTAAATTTGTTAGATTATGTTTTATTATATTTTTGTCATGTTTTATTTTATTTGAGTTGTGTTATGACAACTTTGGAATGTATTATATGAAGTATATATTTTAGAGAGAAAGAAAATCGTGATGGGTAGACATTGTGTGCATCAGTGAACAGTATTTAACTCACTTAATGTCAACGTCGCGATGACAAAAGAGTTTTTATACATACGCAATTCGCGAATGAGTATGTGTAGATTGTTTTTTTTTATTTTATTTTTTTTGTTGAGGGGTTTAATGCGACGAGAATGCAATAACAATGTGCCGAGTTGTAGATTTGAGTTGGAATTGTTGCATTTGGAATGTATATTATTTGAGAAAAATGTTTGAAGTATAAAAATAAAAAAATGCGAAATTTTTATTTTTAATATTAAATATAAAATATTTCGCCATGCAATATTTCTCAATTATTCTTCAAAAAGTGAGGAATTATATCAACTTTTGTTTAGTTATATTTTCTATAAAATATATTACAGAATTTAATTTTCCATTTCATTTTATTGTCAATAAATAAATTTATAAAATTCATCTACACGTTTGTATTCGTTAAAAGTTGATGTTAAAATTTAATAATACACCATTACAACAATTCAATTCATACCTGACGGTATACATCATCAAGTTGCATTCAAAATCGTGCAAACATTGTTTCCTATTAACTTGATAAATCTCCCTCGCAGCTTAATAATTAAGCTTACATACATTCATACACGTAACAAAGTTGGTATATTGACTCAAGACTGTCACATTTATCAAAATGTCACAATCCAATTAACATTACTTCGACAAAACATATTATACAATCACCATGAATTACATTAAACATTACATATCATAAACAACAAACTTTCCAACAAATAATTAACACCATAAAAATAATAAATATCAATATCAAACAAAAACAAAAAATTATCTTCATATCTAAAATAAAATAAACGAAAAAAATAACCAAACATACCTCGCAATAATTCACATAATACTAAATAAAAATCCCATAATACAATCACCGTCAAGGAATTATTAATAATCTCAGTAGTAACGCGACTAAATTTATAAAAAAATCATAAAGCAAAAAGTGAGTTAGACAGAATAAAAATTGTGAAAGAACGTCGCGTATGCTCATAATATTCTTACCGCGTCACGATTGTCGATGGTAGAGCGGCACGCGACGCGCCAGAATCTTCATTGGGTACATAGCAATAGAGTTAGAGAGAGACTACATACATATATACAAAGCGACATAGTATATAATATAGTATAGAAAAAGGCCTTTATAAGAGAAGGACCAAAAGGAGTTTGGGGTCGTTCAGCTGGCACGCATACGTGCCAGGAATACCGGAAGGATTTCCGTCTCCATCCATGTGCAATCCTATCGTTCTACGGGCCACTGACACCATACCAAATGTGTCTCAGCATACACACACACACACACACACACGAAGATGCAATGTGTACGCTTGCTACCAGTGTTGAAACGACTCATTGCGGCAACCACATACGACAATGTTCTTTATACATACATATACATACGTGTCTAACCACCCAACGAACTCAAATGTGACCGCTAATTTTAGTGAGATCGCAATTTCAAATAGATCGCTATAGGAATGAAGCTGAACCTTCGATCGAATTGAGGAGTTTCATTGCCTGGTCATCGACCGTAGAATTCTACCTGTACACAGATGAAACTATCGTAAATGTGAGCTAGCTAGCCACTTACTAACCGCAGTTGGTCACCAAGACTAATGAAATAATGTTAGAGCACACGGAAACAACGTGCACGATTCGGTGACTCTCAATGAATATAGTTCGGTATATATTTGAATCGCACTAGAATAATTTGATTGTTATATACCATATATAAATAATATATTCTGTATACGTGTATTATCATGATGAAATGATCCGACGAATGCAATTAAAACAGGAATTAGTGCATGTATATGATCTCAAGTGGAAAGTAAAATTAATGACTTACGTGAATGCCGTAAAATCATATATAATATTCGTGTAATTTTCTCGTAGCAATTGTTAAAGCTCATTTGGCTTGACCTAGCTCTCAACGACTCTACCATATGCGGATGTATGTATTTAGGGTTGTATTATGTATATCTGTATCCAGATTTATAGATTAGTGTAAATGCATTTAGGTGTATGGTGCTGTGTGTACGTCTGTGCTTTCTAACGGTTGCGGTAACAGCAGTTGCTAACATAAAATACACACATGCGGTTATTACTACTGGGTTATATGCTCTCAGTGTTGATAACATCGATTGATATAATGACTACTCTGTTGCTATTGTGTATAAGATATAAAAGAGTCAATAAAATATTTTAAAAGTATGTATATTTAATAAATAAAATATTTAAAAATGAAATATGAAAATTTGTAGAGTTGGAATTTTTTAATCAAGTAAAATTTGTTGGTAGAAAAATATCAATTAATATCGCGAATGAATGATTATGTTTATGTTGTTTAGTATTGATGGAAGGTAAAATTATTAATCACTTGGAGAAATGTTTGTTTATTTATTGAGGTGTGTATTATTTGAGTTATATTGATCAGGAATTTTTATCTAAATTTGAAATCCATATTCGGATTATTTTAGTGAATTTGTATACGGTTTATGTATTGTTGAATGAACAATGGATTATATTTATTGCAGAGGAAAATGCACAGGGATGAGAGGAAAAACAAGATCAAAGTGTTTACCAAGTGTGTGAATAGTAAAGGAAAGAAAGAAATTGATTTTCCGCCGAATGATGCAGAAAGTAACGAATGACAATGCGAGATCGTGCGTGCGTTGTTTGGGCTCTTTGCCAGATCTATTTATTTATGTGCACATACACTTGAATATAAATGTGTATAATATAAACAAAGTTGTACCAGGTACAATAATACATTATACACTACATTTTCATGATGTAATGTGTGGAATTTATTCGTTGGACAATTCGTCACATTGCTGCATGCACATAGAAAAATTATATTTTACCATTTTTTTCTTTTACCTTTTTATAAAAATTTATATGTTTATATCTGCCTACTCTTGACTCATAATATAAATGTGTATGCATAATGCGTTCAACGCGACTTTTCGCGCATGGAATAAATAATATTGCGTGACAAACGCAAAAAAATAAAATAAATTACCAAGAGCAAAAATAAAATTCCACTTGGGAGCACTTTTGCTATATACTCGGGTAAGGAAAAAAGAATAAAAAGTGGAAAGATACCAAAGAAAAAGGAAATCATTGGTACTTGATATGAATTCACAAACTATATATTCACGACCCAGTGACCGAAAAATAAAACGGAAACAATGTAAAAAAGTTGTACCTAGAGTAAAAAATATAAAGAACGTGCATCGGGCGCGAATCAAATAATATTTTGCGGTATCGACCGCACATCTATATACATCCACACATTTCTACATATACATATTCAAAATTGGTTTAGAATCGTAGCACAACACATGAACAAGCTCATCCCCGATTGTAGAAATGTCCGCCGCGGGCACATATAAGTTTGTCACTATATTGTACTTGCACGCGCGCAGTATGGCGATGACGATAAAATATAGGAAAACTTGTATGGACCACATCGCTTCTTCAATGCTCTATATACTATCTATACTCAGGGGTCATCTGTATGTATGTACACGTATGTCAACAAAGTTTTATCGTCTGCATTGTATAACAGAACAATTGGAAAACCGATTGACAATGATATAAAAGTCAAGTAAGAAAATATCCAATAAATAAAAATAACAATAACTAACAAAATTCCATTTCAATTATTTTCTGATACACACACTTGTATATATGAATATTTCTACTAGATAACATATAGATTAGGGTCACAGGTTATCTAAAAGTTATAAATACTCAACAGAAATGTCTGCATATGTTAGATATACGTGCAAGCTCGTAGTGTCGCACCTGTGGACCACCTTTTACAATTTTTCAGAGCGTCGAATAGTCACAGCAAATAGTATATATGTATAGTTATGTAAGAAAGTTGCCCGGGGCCAGGAAGCTATTACACGGAGTTGCATCTCGTGTGCAATACGCGGCCAGACACATTACGAGGTAGCTGTGAATTTTGGTTCCAAAAGAGGTCACGGAAACTAAATAGCTATAGGAAAAAAGAAGAAAGAAACAAGAGCGAAAAAATAGGGCTCTAGTTATAAAATCGCAGCATTTTTTTTAACTGCTATAATAAACAAATGTGTATAAATAAATACTTGATGCAGAATATGATATCATATCTAACCTATTTCACCATGATACAAAAACGAACATGCATTAGGGATAATATTATAGAAGAACAACGGGGAATCTTCAGGTTAACCGTAGTGAGTATATAGTTTTTATTATGCATGTGTATATATGTATTTACTATCGGTCTGTTTACTCTCAATTGGATCAATGATCTTTTTCTATCGATAAATTATCCACCCTTGTAAACCACCAATGTGAATTGAGACGTGGAAAATGTATAGTTAGAGCATCCTTTATGGGATTTTGTCGTAAAAAGAATTATTGCTGTTCGGTTATATCGATTTCAAAGTAAACAAAAAAAAAAAACAAATAAGAAAGTATAAAAAGAAAAGGGAATAATTCTAGACCTCTGTAACCATTTGAATTCATTCAAGTGGCAAACAAGTAATTTCGAGTCCTTCGCTCTCCTCTTATTCCAAAACTCGATAATAGTCCCACAAGTTTAGTCGATCCATCGTCAACAATTTGCGGAAGGAGGCTATTATATAAGTTCTCTCTATTCCCCTTGACTTTCCGTTATGTTTCTCACCCCCGCACACACATATACATATACACACATTTAGATATAAGTATATAAGAAAGGGAATAATAATAATTTTGATTAAGTAAATGCGTAGCATATTCTGTGGAAAAGTTTTCGTGATTTTTTCTTCCTTTTTATAATAATGACAAATTAATAAATCTTCCAAATAAAATTTCACATTAATAATTCTCAAACTTATACTTAGATCGAAACAATTTTCATCTAATTAATGCAAAAAAATTTATTTTATTTTTAATAATCGCCATTTTAGCAGTTAACGATAATAATTCTTTTTTATTTTCACATTTTGGTTTCCACGTGAACGTTCCTTTTGCGCTGGAGAAGTGGCACTTTGTTCTGTTGAATTTGAATGGGATCGTTCATTCAGCTGGATTGATTGCATTAATGGATAGATATATAAGTATATATTCTATATATACATGCACATTTAGTTACCGGAAGTATTTTCCCGAGCTTTCTCGAGAGTTATCTCTCTAGATTCTATCTTAAATTCTATGACGTTTTTCATCGCTAGAATTTACCGTCCATTGGGAACGCCAGTCATTTTCTCATGTCGAATAAAAATCTTCAAATAATTCATTTTAAAAACAAAAGATAAATATTACAACCCACTCTATTCTTTTATCATCAATACCATCAATCAATTAATAACAATATATCCACTAAACTGTAATTAAAATATTTCTATCTGTGTCACAACTGCAGAATAAATAAAAGTTATTTCAAACTGATACAACATTGGATAATTTATATTAGTATAATATCATAATATTTGATCTATGTATTTGTCAACATTCGTATTATTAATCATTGATAATAATACAAATGCTAGTGTATAGTATATATGCATTCAGAACTTCTATATCAGTGCAAAATAGTCTTTCCAGGACAACTGCAATTGAATGCCACAAACTCGGGTGCTCATGGCAGTATATCTGCAACCACGAATTGTTATATACAATAGTGTGAACCAGTCGGTGAGAATAATTTGGTCTGGTTGTATTATGATCTCGGATTATTATCGTATCTTGTAGCGGAAACGAGTTACACGATTGAATTGATGATTGCCCACAGCGATAATTGGTATGACAATTCATGGGTTATATTCTGTATGTAAATCATTATAAAACATAATTGTTGCAATTATAAATAGTGTATATGTATTTCAGTGTATGATTAAATAAATATTTAATGGTTTATTAATTAATTATATTTTAATATTGATGAATAGAAATTTTAGGAGTTATTTGAATTTTATTTTAATTACTTTTGTCAATGGTTAATTTTATATTTATTATTCTGAAGCGAAAGACTTGCGATTGCGTTAAATTAATTATGATAATTTATTATAGTGTTTGTTTATATTCTAGTAACATCGTTGGAAGATGTGCGTTGTTGGTATTGAATACGTAATTATTGGTATTTACGTGTATTGTGTTGAAATAACAGAGTGGTAATTATCAGTCAATGTGATTAATAGATGATTGGTGGTTGAATATTTTTTTAAATTAATAAAGTATATATAAAAGTTGATTTATAAATTAATTTCTCAATTTAGTCACGTATTTAAATTGAATGTGTTGATGATTTTTATAGAAATTTGATTTATAATTGAATGAATAAAAAAATTAATACATATGTTTGGAGATATGAAATATAAAATTAAATGTTTGTAAATTTTTAATTTAAAAGATTTATTAATAT
>JAQQBR010000002.1:9579213-9591450 GCA_030347285.1 Microctonus hyperodae
AATTGCTTGTAAAATTTGGCAAAACTGTCTATTAATTTTATTTATATTGATTTTAATAATTAATATTTAATTTTAATATTCATTAACACTGTATTCTTTAGTTCTTTATATAATTATATGAACTACACATTTCAAAGAATATTTTTAAACATTATTCATCATAGTATTTACTCTTATAATATTAAAAATTTTTAATCGTCAATTAATTTATAAAATAATCGAAAGAAGCTTTAAAATTTTTTAAGGATCATAAACTTATCAATTAAAATTATCTACTATTCAGTCTGACACTTGAACATCCCCAAAATATCAACGAATTTTTATTGTATTAATAATTATGTATTTAATTTAATTCAGCGACACATAAACACATATTAAACTGCAAAATAAATATTTATACATTCACAGAATGTTAGTTAATAGTTGGATATACATATATTGTGAGGAATGTTGTGTAATAAGCATTCATACGTGTTGTAATTTACAACTCATATCAAACATAGCAAGGAATATTAGCGTAAACGTTACCATCCAAGTGGCAGTTGAGTGTGGTGAAGAGGGCGTTTGCTGGGCCGCACGTCCCATTACCCAATAAACTTGTGGTTGCTTACCACCATTTATACACACAGTCATGAATATATATGTTTGTGTACATATATGTGTACATGTGGTTACAGACAATGATAATCGTACACGCATTAAACCTGCCGATAACCGTTCGTTATATTTACTAGCGCGCACACATCTTTTGACCAATAAATACAGATCAACTGTAATACCAATATTAACTTGATATCCATCGTTTAGTAAATTTATTTATGTATGTAAGTATGTATTGAACGGGTGTGTGTGATAATACTGAAGTATATAAGCGATGTAAATGAAGATTTAATTTTTTTTAACTTAATTATTAAACTGCGACTGGAAAACTTTGAGCGTGTTCCTTTTGACAATGAGAACGTGAATTTATTTCTTTTTTTTTTTTGGTTTCTTCTTTGCTTTGATAATGATAGTTGTGTGAGTGTGTAGATTGTGTGTAGTTGGGTCTCATTAGAGTGTATGAGATATAGAACCAAGTCAAACAATGTCCATTGTAATTGTGACACACTTGTCTTCTCTTATGTCACTTTGTTGAAATGTCTAAATTATCACGTGAGCATAAATGATATGTTTAATTTCGTTTTTGAATAAATTTTATATTAAATATTGTAATTAATATGAGTTTGTATTTTTATTTCCATCATGGGAATAATTTTTTAGTGGAATTTTTTTATTTTATTTTAATTGTAATTGAATAATATTTACAGTGTATTTTATGAAATATTTTATAAGTTGACTTTGAGATATTTTTTTTTTTTTTTTGGATTGTGTTTATATTGTATTTAAATAAAATTACATTTATTTATTTTATTCCTCTTTGGAATTAATGCATATTTATATTTTCAGAATGTACATACACGTTACAATTAGTGATTGCAGCTGTATAATAATTCCAAGAATGTAATTCGCGTTGATTACAAATATAAAAATTACTATTTACTTTTATGCAAATAACTGTGGATATAGGTAGATAAAATTTATAACTGCATATTGATTTAAATAACTGGCAATTTTATACATTTATATTGAAACATAACTCTATGGAGATAAAAAAAAATTGTTTTTTCAATTATTTTATTGAGAACTATTGATATATTTATGTACACAATCGATAAAACCTACACTCATATATTTTTACGCTCACATATGTACACACATACATGCATGGATTCTTTCAACATAGGATAAATTTGTAGAACCATTTAACTAGACATTTATGATCGCTCATAATGAAGATTAAAACGTGTGATGAAAGAGAAATTATTCAACTCACGTTGATTATCATATGGATATAATTTATTTCTTTTTAGTTTTATATTATCAAGTGAATATTGTTGTTTATTTATATTAATACAAATTACACGTCATTTATGAATGTTATAACTACGTGATAATTAACACAATGAACGTTAATTATTATTCCATATCAATCGCGTTATGTAAATATTTTTATTTAGAAAAAAAATAAAGAAAAATAATTTAATATGTAAATTATTTCAATAACTGTATGGAATCATTAATAATTTTTCCGTTGTTGTTAAATTAAAAATGTGAACTTTTAATGATATTAATTGTTATTCTTTTTATTTAGTTGTAAATTATTTATTTTCAGAGGTATTTATTAGGTTGAAAATTGTTAAGGTTTAATATCGGATTTTTGGTTTATATTAAATTTTTGTTGTGGAATATATAAGATGAGTAGTGAATTTAACTTTTTTGCGTAATTTTGTTTTCTTTAGTACCTTTATATAGAAACAGTAATTGCCAGGCACGTTTTCCAACGATGCTCGTGGATGGACTTCTAAAACAATCTTCATTGGTTCAAGCTTGTATAGTTTCTAACGTTTGAACCCATTGAATCGAGATAAACACTTGTGTTTCGACTTCGGTTCTCAAGTTCCTCGAGCATTGTTGAAAAACAAAGATAAAGTTAATAAAAAAAAAGTGTAAATCAATCGTTCGAACAAAAAAAAAAGACAAAGAAATCGAATTTATTCAGTAAACATTCAGTGATATCAATAGATTTGATTTGAATTTAATTTAATATTAATTCATCAAACTAAATTTATAATAATTTTATAAAGTAATATTTTATTCATCACTCATTTATTACATGAACAGAAAACATAAACGGACCTTTGAGTCTTTGTTCTCCATCATGTGACAGAAATATATTTCACGAGAAATTAGTGGTCTTTAATACACAAAGAAAATCATTTTCATAATTCACAAGATTAATTCCTCTTATGGCTAAACATAGACGAAGATTTTAATATTTAATTCAAATTCAGGTCTGTGAATCGGATTTATAAATTAAAAATTTAATTCCTCTGACAGCAACGTTGTTGTGAATATTAGAATACAAAATTTTCAACATGCATTTAGCAAATATATTCATAAATAAATCTTTACTAAATGTTTTAACTATTATTTCGTTCATTCAAAACATATTCAACCAACAGCGAAGATTTCGCCTAATGGGAGTGTGTTTCTGTCAGGTGTTTTCATCATCATTTAATACTAGTGGATGAAATGCACGAGAGAAAATGAGGGAGTTAGAAATGGAAACATACAGAAGTAGAACTAGAAATGTATATTTTTTTTTTATATTCATTTTGTTCTCACTGAAAATACGACTATATGAAGTCGCTTCGAAAGGGTAGACTGGATGGAGTGTGATGCATTGTCCTGTGGTATTGTCCTTCTACACTATGCCTCATCCTTTCTGCCTCCCGCCACCCCATCAGTATTTTCACTCTCGTTTCTCTCGACATTACTTTATATAACGGGAGACCAAACCTGTTCATCTCGTCCGTTGTCTCAACTCGTTTTCTACCTTTCCATTTACTAGACGACGTGCCAATTGACGTGCCACCAACCACGGACTTATCTTCCGCCTAACAACGCAGGATCAGCACGAGAGCACTATTGTTGTCGTGTAAACAATTTGCTAACTCGTCCATAACGAGTTTGTTCCGAAGAAAAAAAATAGAGACTAAAAAAAGATTTAAAAATATCGCGAGTGAAAAAAGAATAAAAATAAAACAACATCCATTAAAGAATAAAAAAATAAAAATATATATTATTATTTATTACACACCAGCAATGTATTATTCACGTGAAATATAAAAATAATATTTATTTATAGATTTTTTTCTCAGGTTTATTCCACGAAAATCATTATCATTTTTCTCAATTTACGAATGAAAAGGATCGAATTTTGTCGAAGGATAAAAATTGCTTTCTGGGGAATATTCAGTCCGTTCGTGAGTCCTTAGATACGGATGTGAGGTTGGAGATGAAGTGAAAAGAAACGAATGATGTGTATTGGATGGATATAAGTTGAAGCGAGAAACGAAAAAAAAAAAAGAAAAGTAAATATATATATCGAAAGAAACGAAAGGTAAGGAATGATCTGATACATACGTATATATGATTGAGAAATGAAAAGACAGCACTGGGGAATGAAAAAAGACAGGGGAGTATTGAAGAGAAAAAAAGCTCTCAGGTAAAAACGATCATCAAAGTCACGTACATGACGTGAAACCTCTCACCATCTCACTATTACATCTGTCTCTGTGAGTGAGTGTATAAAATTGGCGCAAATAAATAAAAATATATTATTAACCCAACGTTATACATCAGCCTCAATAAAAAATTTATTCATTTATTTATTACAATTATCTACAACACTGTGTACTATTATTTAATTTTCTCTTTTGAATTATTTTATCAACATAAATTCCTATAAGATAATATATTATATCAAGTCAACTGTGCATCACAATTTAATTCCATTTTTGCATTATCTCCCGAGGGGAGAGAACAATATTACTCTTGAGATACTGGCTCAAGCGAATCTTTTAATTATTTCAAGATGCAAATAAGATTTTTTTTTTCTCTTACTTCACAAGGGATTTACTCGAGTTTTAATGTGAAACGAGAAAATGAGCTGCTATGTGAATACAGATATACATATTATATTAATATGAATATATTACACACAGTATACACTATTAATTTACCTCGCGATATTCTTTCAAATCACTAGACAGCTTTTACACTTTCGAAAATTTATTCAATGCAATCACACGCAGTAACTCTCTCCAATTTTTTTCTCCATTTTTAAAATAGATTTATATAGTAATCTCTCGCATACCAAAAGTTTATGAATCATTAATAGCTAAAATTTGTAACACCATCCAACAAAGTCTGCTTAATAAATATATTTCGTTATTAGTAATAAACTAAATATATTCCCATTAATATTGCAATTAGTTCAAGCTGAATGGGATAGAAAATTTCGTTTAATTATTCACAGCATTCGACTGATGTAAAACAAACCAATGTATCAAATTCTATTGATTAAAATTTAAAAAAATATTATTAAAATAAATATCAAATTCAATACAAATTTTTTCATTCTCAATCCTGACTTCAGCATCATTATTTTAACGCATGACCGAGCTTTGACATGTGCAATTTTAATGAGAAATGTCATCCAATCGATTATTCCTTATTCGAATTTCCTTTCCGAACTTTTTAACGTCGATAACATTGTAACCTTTAATGCAACATGGATGAATGCATTGTCTGGCTAATTTAAAATGAATGCTTGAAATGTCATGGGGTTAGAATCTCGACGATAGGACGAATATCCAATCCGAAGAGGAAGGACTACATTCTTAACTTGGAATCATCTCTCTATTCCTTGTTAACACTCCAAGTCTTCTATCCTATACGATTCGATACTGGTGAACAACTAGCTATCGAAGTACGATTCAACTACGCTCTTGTATGTCCCTGCTTTTCTCCTCAGTGTCCTGACTTAAATCCTAGCACGATAACCCCAATCGAATTAAAGTGAGAAAGACGAAGAGAAATAGAAGTAAAAGTCCTCTTCTATCATTTCCGATCAAACTAGTTTGAAACGTGCTTCGATCACTCTTTGACTGTATAAAAAAACGTAAGAGGATTTGTACATATAACTGGATACCAAACTTTCATTTCAGTCTATTCATTTCCCTCATTATTACGTTACTGAATTATATTTTATTTATAATGATCTATTAATTTATTTATTTATGAAAAATCATCTATTGCTTGATTTAATATGACGATAATTATTTATTGCGAATAATATAATATTTGGTGTGTAATTATTCGCTTGGATTAATATTTATGTATTCGTTGATTAATACCAAACATCGAAATAAAATTAATTTAATATCATTTTATATAAATATAAATTTTTGTGTATTTAGCAAAAATTATTTGAAGGTTTATTTAGTTGATAGAAAAATTGAAATGAATTTACTTGAATTCAGGAAGTAAATTTTTTTTTTCTTTGTTACAATGAAACAAACAAGTTGAAACTTGTTGTCTTGGCAAACATTATATTACACGAGTTGTAGTTATGTCTAGTTATAACGATAAAAGAAACTACGTTGATAAAACTTCATGCAACACGTGTTGCTTATATTAAAAAAAAAAAAAAAAGACGAAGTAATATTTATTATAATTTAGCATCAGACTATGAAGAAGAATTTTATTATATAAATTTAATTACATTGAATATTCTCTAAACAATCAAAAGCATCAATAATGTCATCTACGTGATAAATTAATGCAATTACTGTGGATTATATCGCATATATAATTTCAGTCAATATAACTTTACTTTCCTAATTGTTAATATATATCGATATAACATGACCGAGGTATGTCTATACTGCGGGATGGTGCTATTTGCCTTTGAATTTCCAATCTAATCGATAATGTTTGACGATGACCTAATTACAGGATAATATCGAATAATACCCGAATGCATTTCAGTTAATTTATCTGAAATATTTAAAGACACTAACGACTCTCAAACTCACTGTCAATTTGTCACCCATCGAATTAAAAATCATTCAATAAATAAATCACAGTGAATTATATAAATTATCAAATCAATAAATCAAAAAGACAAACTTACCAATAGAAAAATCCATGTATCAATTTGCACGATTAAAATTCGATTTTAAATATACATCCACTGAACATTATTTAAAATGAAATTATAATTATATTATATATAAACGTTCCTTGATAATTAATCACAAATAATTGTCACGATTTATTTATAATAAATATATAAAATCAATCGATATCACTTACTATTTAAAATTCATAAATAAATTCGTAACAAATTTAAAATGAAGTCATCTGCATGCATGCCACTATTCAGCTGGTTCATTTTAGAATACTCAACAAGATGAACTTCCCGACGGTTAATTGGATTGGGGCCATCATTGATGTGTATATCAATACGAGAACTTGGTGAAATGCATCGAAGCGGCTCGTTAACGCGATCACAATGTGGTATTGCTGAAGATACGGAGCACCTCACGTGAGAAAACAAATATTGAGGTTTTGCATACGTATACCTATGTGTTTATATATCTACATACATGTATATATAAACGTTTATGTATTTATGTGGCTGTATAGAGGTGTTTTATTTGAGTAGAGACAGAATGATGAGAGTTGTGTGGTATTATTGCAAATGATGGTGGAACGCAGAAGAACTCAAGTGATAAAGCACATGAGTTGTAACTGTATTATGGATATATTTATATATATATCTAGTTGTATGTATTTGTGTATATATATGTGCGTGGATTGTTGTTATGAGTGTTCGCGATGCGCCAAATAATCACATTCAAAGTGGGGAAAACCCGACAAGGGCGCGCTTGTTTGGTACGTGAATGCACGGTCGCTTTCAACTGATTCACAAACGTGAAAGCGCGCAGGTCTGTGAGAATCTCAACGTTCAGAGTGTCGTGTCGCGCCGAAGCCGCGAAAGCAAGAGAGATATATAGTAGGATCAGGACTGTTTTACCAATTATCTATCAAATATTTTATGTTTATCACAAAGAGAATACTCAATTTTTTAATTTTCTTCTTGTAGTGTTATTAATAATTTTTTACTTTGTGTTTGATGTGATTAAATTTTTCCTATTCATTTAGGTTATTATTTTTATTATTTAGTATCATGAGGTTTAGTAATTATTCGTGATAATAATTATTAGTAAATTGAATTATATTTGGAATTTTGTTGAGAGATGAAATATTTTTAATGTTTTTAATTAATGGACGATTTATTAAATGAGCAAGAAGATTTATAATTTTTTAATTATCTTTTTTATATTATGTATTATTTTAATATATGTTTGTTATGATTAAATCTTGCTATTGGTTTATTTTATATTTTTTATTATTTAATATTGATGAAAAGGTTTAGTAATTATTAGTGATAATAATTATTAGCAAATTGTTTGAAGTATATTTGGGATTTTATTAATTAATGTATTGGATTTTGATAATTTGGAGGTTCGTCATTGAAATATTAAAATTTTTTTAATGTATTTAATTAATAGGCGATTTATTAAATGAACATGGAGATTCATTATTAAATAATATGAAATTTTTTAATTATCTTTTTATACTATTAATAATTTAACTCTGTATTTGATATGATAAAATTTTCCTATTTAGTCATTTTATATTTTTTATTATTAAATACACTGAGATGAAGATTTATTAATTATTAATGATGTTAATTATTAACTAGCTGTTTGAATTATATATTAAATATCACTAATGAATATTTTGAATGTTAATAACTGACAGGCTTGTCGTAGAAAAATTAAAATATTTTTTGTATTTTTCATGATGAATGAACGAATTATTAAATCGAATTTAAGATTAATTATCAATCAATAAATTTACACATGGCATTTTTAATTAATATATAAATATATAGTAATTTATTCAGTGCATCCTCATTTGTCAGCGTAAACATTTAATATTGTGCTTGCAGAATTTTTTTTTATTCCACAATAGATAAAAAAATATTTCATTTATTTTTTAATGTACAAGTTATTAATTTATTGCCGTAGGTAATATCAATAAAATAATTGTACTTTCTTCGCATATGAAACTTTATGTAATATATATACACACTATTGTACATAAATAAATTACGTACAAGTGTTAATTTGCGATTTATAAATTATTAATAAATACTTGGAAAAAATAATTTACTTTCTAACGTCACTAAAATATTATTTCTCATTTAATGAATAATAAATTATGAACTTTATTATAGATTATAAAATATTTTTTACAGTCTATTATCATTTATTTCTCATTACACTTTTATATTCTTTCATTTAATATTTAAAACGTAATAATAATTATGCTTTTAATAAATTGAAATGATGTAACAATTAGTTACTGATGAAATAAAAATTTTTCTGTATTTATGAAAGAAAAAATTAGTCACACACGCCATTGTACACTTGATTATTTAGGCCAAGTGGCTTATATTAGTTAATAATTATTCATTTGTTATTATTAAAGTGATTCAAATAGATGGACTTGAGGACAAAGGTGAGCGACGATGTTATGTAAATATTTAAAGAAGCCAAGTGTGATCCTTATCCTCACGTTTTCCATAGCTCGTTTAATAATAATTTATCATTGTGCTCTTGTGACATTTCTCATCTCAAGAAAACGGGGTCGCTTTGGAATTAAATCCCTAACCCTCTCTGATGTGCAAATTTATACATATATACATATGCGTTGTCGCACAATCTCAAAATTTAGGGATTTGCGGTGTGTATCTATTTGTCATACAGAAAATAATTTAATAATACGAAATTTTATTCACTAATAAAAATAATTAAATATCAATTTTATTTATGAAATTTGTGAAAATTATTTCAGATTATTTTTTTGTTTACGCTTTATTAAGAGAATAAATTTTGATATCGTTTGTAAATTTATATTTCATGGGTTTTGATTGGGAGAGAATAAAATATGGTTGCAATATATTCAAAGCGATTACAAGTTTTAATAGAACTGTCTGATCCAGATATGTAAGGATAATTTGACATACAAATAGCCAATATATTTTACAAATTCACGCGCGATTACCGTTACATGAATCATAGATTTATCGCGAGTGTATATTTTTATTTATGAATAAAATAAATTTATAATAGTATATAATTTTATTTCATAAATGTTTCAAAATGGTTAGTCGACAAATTCCACTCACTTTAACTACACATAGACAATTCTGTTCATGAATTACATAACCTGATTTCGTACAGTTTCAATGAATTACTAAAAGATAAAGGGTACTAAATTGAACAAAGTTGAGTTCATAAAGAAGCCTTTGATAATGTCGTTTTTCAACTACGAACTGTATTTTCTCGTAGCCATTCTCTTTATCTCCCCCTTTTTGAATTTAATATTTTTATACATAACGCTAATCAGGCCATGACAATTAAATTCTACAAAATTTATTTATTGTCAAGTATTTGATTCTCTTTGTTCCAATTCTGAGAGAGTTATTTCACAAAAATTTCCGAGCCAAATAACTGTCATTCATTCCACAAATAACCGTAAATTCTCTATATCAAACGTCGAATATAAAATTAAAAATTTCTCCCAAAGAAAATTTCTTTCACACATTTAATAAATAATTCAAAAAAAAAAAATACGTCTCTCAAAAGAATGCAACAGAATATTTATAAAAATATTTCCAATTATCATACGATATAAAAAATTTCAAAAATGTTAATGAAACGATAAATAAAAAATATATATTAATAAAACAGCATTTAAAATAAATATTCACCTACAAATTGAATACTAAAATTATTAACAACAAGTAAAGTACACAACACATGATGTTGAATCACAGAAAATATACATAACATTTATTTACAAACACTTCATGCTGTGTAACTATTTAAATAACATTAAAATACATTCACGTGGAAGAATATAAAGAGAGACTTTACGTGACACGTTACAATTTACCAACTCAACCACAGTCATTACGCTTCCTTAGGTTCCATTGCTATGATTATATCAACAATTTTACATTACATATCCACACACGTATCAACAATGTGCAGCAAACTTTATACCCATAGAATTTTTTTGCTCACACAAGCATTGCTCATTGAACAAGATGAAGTAAGGTGTACCTACAACCCAAGCTTCCATTGAAGACTGCAATATGTCGTCAGAGTTACATACAAGGATGTTGAATAATAATAATAACTGGAAGAAATAAAAAAAAATTGAAAGAAAAGTAGAAATGAAGAAAATGAGGAAAAACGGAAATGGAAACTCTATCCAAGCTTGAGGAAGCAACTGAGGCGACACGTAACGAATGAAAGCGAGAAATCCAGTTACTTCACAAGGACTTTACCGCTTGGGAGAAGGACAATCACCGCGTACTCACCCGAGACCTCCAACGAGCTTCAACCTTTTTTTTTTACTTTACTTTTTATATGTTTCTTTCATTTTTATTTTCATTTTTTTCACTATTCTCACTGTGCTTTTTATTTTTGTTTCTTTCTGTAGTGGTGAGAAGTTGTTACTAACATTCGATACTTTATTTATAATTTTTATTTATTATTTCTATTGACTTTTTTAATGTTTAAAAAAATTATTCTTTCGTAATTTTTATCTATAATATCGTTTTGGATATCTCTGTTGCTATTCAAATGAGTTTAAATACCTACATGAGAGTGAGTACGTGTATACAATGGCACAAGCAGCGAACTGTGTAAATTTCACTCGAGATGTTTCCTTACTCATGGATGAGAAGCATCACAACTGATAGTATATACACATGCATATATAGAAATTATTCATGCAATCATTTGTGAATGTATTCTGAGTTCAAGATGTATAAAGTTAGACGCGAGTCAATCGGGTGATGTGAACTGAGGCATATAAATGTATAAACAATTAATATCAACCATAATTCTAATTAAAATTAAATTTACAAAGTTCAATAATTATTACTGTGATATTATAATATTATTATTACGTATTTGAAGAATTTTATTTCAACGATAAAATAAAGATCATTATGATTAACCTATTTTCTTTTATTGTTATTACATTGGGGAATTCCCTGAGCGATATCATTGTGTGTAAAAACAAAAATCCCTAGGGATGACCGAGTCCTCATTGATTGGTAGCAATACAAAAAAAAAAGAAGAAAAATAAAATTCAAAAAGAAAGAAAAAAAATTGTTTTTCGTTTATATATATATATTTTTTTTTTTTTTGCTTCATAACTCTCTGAAGTTCTGTGTACACATACACATTTGCTCACGTATATTCATACTTATATGACTTCAATTTCGTTTGAAATGTACGGTATTCCATTTCGCATGATTCAAGAGCAAATGGTCAAAGTGTGAGTGAATGAGAAATGCTTTTTACGGATGGATCGGCGAATACTTTATGAAGTAAATAGAGTGGAATGAGAGAATGCAAGTAGAGCTTTCGTCCGGGAATATGAGGGAGAATCAGAGAGAGAAAAAAAAAGGAGGGTTATCGCGTACGGTAGGTCCTTATCTGTTCATCCACAATTGAAAATTCATCTATTGAAAATTTATTTCACCAGTAAATAATGTCACACAATATTGCTGTTGAATTTATTTATTATCTTTTATTCTCACTTCACAACATGCACTACGAGATTTTATTTTTTAGTTCTATATAAATATAAGTTATTGTTTTGTACCACGATTGGTTTATCGTGATAATTTGCGAT
>JAQQBR010000002.1:9720759-9731896 GCA_030347285.1 Microctonus hyperodae
TTATTAAAATTCATATATAAAATAGAATGTAACTTAATCTTTGCCTTTTAAATGCCTTTAGTACTTAGTATTTGAGGTTATTTCGATTGCCACGAATATTTTTAATCTTTGACGTATAGAATATATGTGCACTGGGGCGGAGCTAGAATTAATTCCATGCGAGAGTTCGTTGTGAGCATCGTTGGTACTTTTTAACTCAAATTTTCCGTACATGTGAGTGTTAACAATTTTGATAAAAAGAAAAAAAATAATAATTTCATGAAGTTTTTGATTTATGAAGTAGACATGGATAAAAGAGAGCAAAGTAAAAGAGATCCAGTGTTTTATATTTCCAAACTAGGTGGATAATATAACTAACGACATTAATTATTTGTTTGTTATACGCTTTATTTGAATAAAAAAATATATTTAACATGAATAACTTCAACCTACCTTTTATTCCAAATCCTGTATACTGCTCGAACACAATTAAATAAATAACAAATTGATAATTTTATAAATTTACGGTAAAACACAATGTAAAACAAAATTGGATAGTATTTTGTTTGCTGTTAGTGCTGTAAATAGATCTCGTGCACATAGCCTTTACAAATAGTAGCTTTTTACATAAATTTTCATGCAGGATAGGTCAGTCCTAATAAAATCCGAATGTACCCGAAGTTTAAAGATTAATTATTCTTAATAATAATACATATGCATAAGTAAATCAGTCTGTAATAATAATTATTTGAGATGTTGTAGATAAAGCTGCTGAAAGGTCGGATGGACCCTTGATGGAGCAACAAATCAAAGTCAACTTTTGCAACCTTGAGTTTGTCATCACTGAGACGGCGAGATCGATCGAAGACTGGTGGTCCCGTTGTTTAGATGTGGTGAGCCACGGCATTTTTGGCATCGGTGTTGGAAACACCGCATGATCGCGTGAGATTGACATACTGCTGCAGCGGGGTAGCGTGTCTCTGACCTGGAGCATTTGCGACAGATAGTGGCCCGATGGTTGAAGCTCCATGTACTGTAACTCACTAGAGCTATCTTTATGTAGCCAGCAAGGTTGATGGGTCAATCAGCCTGCCCCTTTTGAGGTCAACCGATAGTCCATAATACTCCAGGAAGTCCGCACCCAAGATGGCTTCACTCACATCTGCAATAACGAATTCCCATTTGAAACAACGACGAACGCCGAGTTCAAGTGTAAAAAGCTTTTTGCCATAAGTGCGAATGACAGAGCCATTTGCTGCAAAGATATCAGAGTCGCATGGTTCCAGACGGTCTTTGGTGTTGATGGCAGACTTTGGCATAAGTGAATTATCCGAACCAGAGACTACGAGGAAGTTGAGTTTAGTCCCCCGATCGTAGATACGTAGACGGTAGTCACCGTTCGACTGCTTGATGCCATAGATGCTGTCGTCGTCCCCCTGAGTTGTCGCCATTATCGTTAGTTTCTTCGGCACGGGTTGGTTGTAAGAGCAGGGCTGTTCACATTGTCTGGCCTTGGCTCCAAATCGTTGGTGGTAGTAACAGCTGGTGGATGACTGCATTGACGAAGATCTCCTCCGAGACCGAGCTCTGCTACGTTCACGATGTTGCTTAGGTTGATAAGCCAGGTGATTATTCAGAGACTTGTCAATTCCTTTAATCAGTGTGGTCATCTCTGCTATGCAGAGTTTCATTTCACTTAGCTCGCTGACGATGTTGGCTACTGCAATGTCTGACGGCGGTGGACTAGTCGAGCAGACACGGCAGCTGACTACGTCTTTAGACGTCACAGCTGAGTTCCTTAGTTCTTCAAGCAGTTCATCCGCCAACTCAGCTACCTCTTGTAACGACAGTTGTGGAACGAATTCCAAATATCGCTGGACCAGCTGTGGTAATAATGCCAGCCAACGTGTTCGCACTACATCCTCTGAGATACAACTGCCGGCTAATACGGTCATCAGTCGCAGTAATCGACTGGGCTTCTTGTCACCGAGCTGTATCTTGGAGAGTAACTTGTAAGGCTGGCATTCTAGCGAATCACCGAAGCGACTAATCATCTCTATCTTGAGATTGGCATATTTGTGTGTGGCTGGGGGATTCTCCAAAACGTCATGGAGCTGCTTCATGGTCTCGAAGTCCAGTCTTGATAACACTGCATCGTACTTTGAAGAGTCATCAGTGAAGCGGTAGTGGTTAAACATATGTTCCACGTGGGTAAACCACAAATAGGGGAGTTTTTTCCAGAACCGCGGCATGAAGTTGATGCATTCGATGACACCGATGACTGGTGGTTGGGTGTCACTTGTCATATCCAGAGTAGACTGATCATGAATCCTGGTAGATTCCCCAACCTCTGCGGTATCCAACGACTGCATTATGGAGACTTTAGATGAAGCTGGCTCTGAGTCGTGGTCGTGTACCCTTTTTGATTTGGTGGCTGAGCAGAGCAACGGCGTGAAATTGTGCTCTCTCTGAGGTGGCTCGAGGAAGCACTGTGTAAAATAAAGAAAAGTGAGATGAGTCCAAGTCACGAGATTTCACAATGATGCTGAAAGAAAACCGGGTGCGAATGGCTAAAAAATGTATATAGGTTCGCTGCACAAATATCACTATTTTCTATTTCACATTATTTATAATAGTTTAAGAGAAAGTATATATATGTTTTATACTAACATGTGATCGATGCACTTGAAACGTGTTTTGTTTTTATTTCGATTAAAAATTAATAGTAATTTCTGAATCAACACTTGTTTTATCCACAGATTATGTTCTTTTGTGCACTACATAAAATGTTTGTTGCCATCTTTGACGTGAAGTAGTTTCAATTTTTCTTAGTACTGAATATTTATAAACACGAGGCGACGCGGCTTGAGCAAATTAGTAACCCATCAACATGACGCCGGGTCACAAATTATAGGTAAATTATTCTATAATCTATAATAATAATTTTTTGAGATGTCGTGGATTAAGTTCAACAGGTATTTGTTTTGTTTGCAGCGTAATACAGTAAAAAAACGAGTAGTTCGCGCGCAGTTATGTAGAAGAAAATTGTTGTTTATCGAAGCGCTACACATGTGATATTGTTTGAGTGGCCGACGAGAGAGAGAGAGCGTTTCCTTTGACTGATCAGGACGCTGCATAATGGCTGGAATTAGTACTCGTTGATGATGTTGCGTAGATAATACAGATGTAGGTGACGAGGGTAGTGCAGACTGGAACGCCACATGTATATTAACAAACGAATTTAAAAGTTTAAATCGTGCAAACTCTTTTCACAGGTTTGATAAATGAGATGGATCCTTTACTTTATTTTGAGGAATATTCTTTGTCCAATGACTCGATAGTAAAGTTAAAAATAAATAATGAATTGTTGTTAAAACAAAATCTACAACTTCCCGAACCGGCTTGGAGTACTTTATTCAAAATTGAGGTTATATATTATTTAATGCTAATAATTAAAATAACTTCTTTAATAAAATCTAAAGACACAACTAAAATAATTATTTCTATGTTCAGAATGAAGAAACATCAATAATTAATGATGAAAATGACGTTGTAATTGATATTAATGAAAATAATAATTCGCAAAATTCCATGCCAAAAGAAGATGAAAAAATAATATCGTCACAATTTGTTAGCACACAAATTGAACCAAAAAAAAAACATATTGTTATTCCTCAAGTTATTCATCAAGAACATGGATCAGAATTGATGAATATTGTGGATTCTATTTATGAACAACTGGAAGATTCTAATGGAATTTTGAGTTCAGATGATTTCAAAAATCTTAAACAAGTTGATATTGACGAAATAATGGAACGATTATCGCAACAATTGAGTATTAATGGCATTTATAATCTCTGTAACTCATTATGCAACTTGGAGATTGATATAACAATGGAATTTGTGAAAGCAATATGTTCAAAAATATTATTACAAAGGGTAAATAAAAGTATTCACTTGTATACTTTTCAATTAATCTGTAAATATTAATAATAAAATACGATACTGTGAATGCATAAAATATTTTAGATAATTGATTTGGAAAAGTCACAACAAGCAGCGAATGTCATACCAAAAATCATTGATAAAATGACTAAAAAATTCCCAGAAGATATTTATAGATGGATTTTTATTCCAATGATTAATGCTGATATCAAAGACACTACTGTTATATCAACCATAATAAAATTTTTCATGGGACAACGAAAACTATTACTTATCAAGTAAGCTAAAATTAACAACAAATATACACCAAACAATCTCGTTACATTTAATCCATATAATATATTCAAATTTTTTTTCAGTGACTTTTTAATAACTGCAAAAGAGCTAAAATTATGGCATACTACTATATTAACATTAATAATAGACATTAAAATAAATGACAAAACCAAAGATCGTTTGCTTGCATTACTAGTAGAAAAAGCATCAGTATTTTCAAATGATAAAAATTACAGTAAATTTATATTATCATTTATAAAAACAAATTCACCATTTTCTGAATCACAATTACGAATACTTGATGAAATCATCGCAGTGAATATCACAATATTTAAAACTCCTATGAAAATAACTTTACAAAATATGTGATTAATATTTATTTAATTAATTTTATTGCTATATATACATATATAAATATATTTTTGCCTGAAATTTTAACAGTATCAAGTCACATTTAAGTTAATTAAACTTGATACCATCAAATCTGCATCGAATAAAATTTATAAATATTTTTCTGCAACATTCTACTATACCAACTATGATGCGTCATACTGAGGTAATTGTATGTATGTATGTAATCGTATATACAGCTGATACTTCAATAATAAAACAAATTCACACTGGCAAATATGACAGAGGAACTGTCGGGAGTAACAATTGTGATATTTATTGCAGCAGGTGTATTAACAATTGTTCTATTATTCATTTTTGCTAAACGCCAGATAATGAGATTTGCTTTACGATCTCGCAGAGGTCCACATATTCCTATTGGTCTTGATGCCAAAAAGGTACGTTACAGATAAAATATCAAAGGAATAAATTAAATTTTCGTTGAAATTTATTGGAATAATAATATAGGTAATTTGGTTTGTTTTTTGCAGTCATTGAAAAAAGAAATTGATCGACGAATTGAGGTTATACCTAGGATACAATATGAACCACAGCTTATTAGTGATCCTAGATATATTATGGAGCCAGGAAATCAAGTTCCACCACATTATTATCGGCTAAAAGCTGTGGATGATGTTAAAACTCTAGGTGAATTGATTGAATGATTTGTATTGATGTATTTGAGGAGAAATTGTGAGTTAATTTTTGTGATTTTTTTGTAGAAATTGAAATTACAAAGTATGATAGTTGTTTAAAACGACATCCTACTGAAAATTTGCGAGCATATTTGCTCACAACATTGGCAGCATCATTAAATGGCAGTGGACAACGTATGATTCATCAGTTTTGTGATTATTATGAACATGCCAGACATGATCCAACGGAATTTAGTGACGAGGAATATCAGGAGTATTCCCGATTACATCTCAAACTCATTGACGCGTTAGTATACATTAATTAATGTTGTAGATAATTTTTTTAAGAGGATTATTTAGATGTGTAATGTTTATTTGAAATATTTATGCAGGGCACGTATGCTTAAATCATATCCAAGCAGTCGAAAATCCAGTCCTAGTCGTACGCCAATTAAAAAAAATTTAGATACAAAACGAAATATATTGGAACCGAGGATGAGGCCATCTGAGGAACAAATATTGAGTGGCTCTCGGCCAAATACTTTGACAGTGATGGCACTGGATAATACTGAAACGTCAGTCTAGCATTATGAGTATCGTCACATACAGCATATGTGACGAGGCTTTCAAATTAAATAATATCGAAATTTTGAATGGTGTTTTTACATATTAACATTCAGAATATGAAGAAGAATCAATGAAAAAATAATTGATAATAATATCGAAAATGATTGATGAGATAAAAATTGATGAAATATTTCTGTAATTATCACACAATATTTTCGTTTTTTCTTTATTTTACAAATTTATTGGGCTTCGAATAGAAAGATATTTGGTCCATAAATCATCAAAACATCGTTCTTTCTTCAACGACACCAGTGCGTTATGAAATACAATTTTATATGACTCTAGCAATGAACTCGTACGCATAAAATTCAACCATTCCATAATCTGCAACGAAAAAAAAAAACAAGTAAAAAATCTATAGGTTGTTTTTTTATTCATATTAACAATAAATATACCTGTAGAGTCATATCCTTCCAATGTGGTTTCGATATAATTTTCGCAATGGCATGTGGAAATAATTGTGCTCTTACATCGTGCAATGTAATTATTGATTCGTCATTCGCCATCTGACAATTACTGCACGATAAAATTATTACAGTGGCGAATAGCGTATCGCATAAAAATTTAATGCTATCAATCGAATGATTTTTCGTTGAATCGACGATTATTGTTTGAATTCGACACATTAAATCCCAACACCAAGTAGCATTTGACTTTTCATGACGCAAATGAGGCAGAATTCTAACTATATTGTCAAGCAAACATCTGTGCGTTCTATGTGTGTTCAAGAAAAAAAAAATAATATAAATAAATATATGTAAATATTATACATCAACTATTAAATAAATATAAAAAATTGATAATTACCCTGGCATTGATGCGGAAACTCGAATAATTTCATTCATCCAACTCAACGGCATTTCATTATCCTTTTTTAAAACTAATCCCGCACGAATAACAATCGCTTTTTCTAATTTTTCATTTGTTATTTCTGTCCATACAGCTGGCAGTGTTATTCTTTCTATTTGTTCAACAGACATTTGTAACATTGCCTCGACAATTGATGAAAACATTTTATGTTTCACATGTACTTTAATTAATAATTTTTCTAAAATATCTGTTATTAATGTTTTATTATCGTGATGCACAAGATCATCCATCAAAGATTTTGAAAAATATATCGACAACTGTGAAAACATGCAAACAAAATTTTCTCTGCCAATAATTGCTTTATCTACAATATAATTAACAATTGAATCCAAAAATGCACCTAATGCATTTGACATTACTCCACGACAAATGTCCTCTAACTGTAGACACAAATGCCAACATTTATTTTCAAATTCATCCTCAGACATTTCACTAATTTTCATTGCTATTTCTGTTAAATATTTACTTAAAAATTCTTTCGCACTCGGCGATACTATTGCTTGATGACAGGCTATTGTAACACCATAACTCCAAGCTTCATCTGATATTTTCATTGCATTATTCATTAAATTCCATTTTATTGGTGGTAAAGCTTTTGGATATTTATTCGCAAATATTCTCAAACATTCCACAGCGACTTTTTGTTTATCTGGCGTTGAAAGCACTTTATATCGCCGTAAATATTCACCTACAGCTCTTGCTGGACTCTTTTCAGGTAAATATTTAAAATTTGTTGGCTCACCCATTGGCCACATGTAAATACCCGTTCTCAGATAATACAATTCATCGGTGATAAATTTAATTATCAAATTTCCGGCAATTGATCGTGCTGGTTCATAAATATTTTCAAGCATACTAATCCAACATGTTCCAGGAATATACGTAAAAATATCTTCAATCTTTGTCTCTTCTGTGTCCGATGATTTTACATAATTTTCTGGTAATTTCAAATTACTTTTATATTGCTCGGGTAACACTGATAATGTCATTTTATTAAGTGGATAAGCAGACAATGCTTTAAATGCTGATTCAATAATTTCCATATTTCTCGTAGTATCAAAACAAGTAAATTGCCATAATTGTGTGAGTGCTTCGTTGATTAATTTATCAATTTCATCCTCAGATTGCGTTGGAGACGACGGAATCCCAGCGAAAAATCCGCATATACTTTTAATAACAATTGTACGTTGTTCTTTATATATTTTTGGTGACAAAACTTTCCACGTTGAACAAATATCAGCAATACCCGATAAACATAATGCAGAAATACCTTCAAGTGCCATTGCATAAGCAGCACTACCAGTTGTATCAGTGCAACAATTTAAAATATGTGACAATAATGGCACGAGTTCAGCGCCATGCTCTGGTTTATGTTCACAAATAAATTTCATAGCTTTGGCGCATGTTACATTTCCCATCATTGTTTTGTCATTTTTATTCATATCAATCAGCGCAGTAAGTAAATGTCGATGACATCGTGGCTCAACTAGCCAAGTTTTCAAATATAAATTTATTGCTAAGTATTTCAATGGTTTATCGGCTTTTACAAATGTCTCAAGAGTATGAATGATGATTGGAACATTTTCTTTTGACACTGCTAGCTCGGGTAAAATTATTATCAAATCTTTTGTCACATCAATTTCATGAGTACTTGTCAATTTATATAGTAACAATGAAAGCACATAACCAGCAGTACTTTTATTGCATTGTGCAATTTGTAAAAGTAATTTAGCAGTGATTTTAATTACATTTGAAATGTTGCACTGAAGAAATATTCCACTTAAGATTATTTGATAATCCAATAAAAATTCTATTGGTATTTTTAATAGTCTTTCAAGCCAAAAAATCAAATCATCATCTTTCGTATATTCAAAATACTTAAAAAATTCAGCATAAAATTGATAATGTTGATTTGCATGACGTATTATATTAACATATTGATGCTTATTTGAACATAATTCATTAATATTATTTCGTTGATATGAATTTTGTGAGATTGTATTTATCAAATCTTTACCAATGTCCAAAGCATCTGTGGTCAATAAATTAACGTAAGCCATCCACGGTAAAATTGATGCAATTAATGAGTGTGCTATAACTTCATTATAACGAAATTTTTCAATAATTAACTTTCCTATTTTCATTACGTCAATCAAGCAAAAAGTAGGAGCGACTATTAATATTTCAGACAATAAAGCGAGCATTATGTTGCCAGTAATGTCATCAGTAAAGCCATCAATTGAATTCACAATTGATTCAATCATATTAATATTGGATCTTGGGTCAGAATTATGTTTCAAAAGATCTAAAGCCAGTGCCATTATCAATGGCGCAAGTGCTATAGATAATTCATAATTTTTTTGAACCAATGTTAGCTCAGCCAATTCCAATATCATATTGCTTGTATTTATACACGAGCTTGTATCATTTACTCGTAACCATTGCAATATTTCCAATTGTAAATGCATTGTTCCTTGTGTATTTAATAATAAATGCCAAAGTCTCTGTCGACAGCTCTCTGATGAATTTTTCAACGGATTGCATAATGTATACATGAAAACTGGTCGTAATAATTCGATATGATTTGTTAAATATTCAGACTTGCAATGAAGCATAGATTGCATTTGTCCAAGAACATCACGCCATGCATCGGGCTTTTGAATTAAAACTGATATTAAAGGATGTTGTGGTGCCTTAATAAAAAATGGACACGTATATTCAATTGTTGAATCTCGTAATTTCAATTCCAATACCAAGAGATTACATATTGCCGCTATTGCTGCCAAATAATTTTTTGTTTCATTTAGAGTTACTATAAATTGTGATAGCGCTGATGATATTTCCAATAATCCATTTTCAACCAGAGAAATTAATGCTTGACACGCTGTGAAACTAACAGCTGTATTTTCATTTTTACATCGTTTATATAACGATTGTAATTCTGATATTTTTGATAAATCATTAATACTACTGCCAGTTTTAATTTTAATTTTAATTGATTCCAACAATTTTGATAGTCCCTGAACAAAAAAATAAACAAAAATGAACATGTAACAATTGATATATTAATATGTATTATTTCTTAACAATATTTTTTCATTATATAAATATTTATTTTGATTTACTTACATGCGCAATTAGAACAGGATTATTTGATGTTAATTTAAATTCTATTTCATCCATAATTAAATAATCTGATACCTTTTATTGTAGATTCAGTAAATAATAACATACATCTGATAAAAAACCAAATCTTCTCTGACATAACCTCCAAATCTGGATGTAAATATTAATGGCGCCACTGTACCTCATATTTGAATATGACTTTGATGAAAATCTTGAATACTTTTTCTTTTTCTGGCACTATATAATAAAATATTTATTTATTTATTTAATCTCAACATAATATTGATGGATTAAGCTATAATAAAATTAATATTGTTATCTTTTATACACATGCAGATGATTAAATTTTAGTTAGAGTTAATTGAGGTATATATATCACGTTGGAAAATTTGAATTATTTATTAAATCAAAGCCTTTTTGAATTTTTTAATATAATATTTGTATATTTACATTCGGTATTTGCATTATGGCTCTGCCGATAAGACATTATTGATATAATTATTTATATATACATAATACGAAGATGAAAAAACATAATGCTAATTGGATATATATGATTAGCGAAGAGAACAATGATGTCAGACATTAATTTTTTCAATATTTTTATTCGTATGGACAAATCGGAGCATAGTGCACAATATATTTATTTAATATTTAGTAGTCTGGGAAGGGATCAGAGTACATTCTGGATTCTGAACACAATATTATACAATTTAACGACAAGAGATTTCTGTATTTTTGTATTTGCTTCTGTACGTAATGATATTATTTTTTTTTTCTTTACTTTATTTTATTCTCGTTTAATTTGTATAATGTATAGATTCGAGTAATGCAATTAGATATAAAGCACAACGATTTACTATTTCCACCCTATAAAAAGTAATACCAGAGAAAGCAAAATAAAAAATAAATAAAATAGAAAAATAAAAAATAAAAAATAATTTGCAGATTTTATTTATTATATATTATAAACTATTTCCTTCAGTCAACTTTGTATAATAATCTGGCTGCATTAATTTTTTTCTTATGCACAAGATTATATAATTGCATTGATGATTTATTTATTAATAAGATTTTGACAATTTAATTGTTTCATATTTAATAATAACCAAATCTCTTGTATACACACAAGATTATATAAATCACACCCTTCCCGCTCCGATAAATGTGATCATAATTATTTTTTTTTTTTATTTTCATTTTTTATATTGAATGTTTAGGTACAGAAAGGCTATTTGAATGCAAGGACTTTTTGTGTATATATTCGGGTAAAATAGCAAAACGTACTT
>JAQQBR010000002.1:9731996-9742368 GCA_030347285.1 Microctonus hyperodae
AAAAAATCGAAGTTTGTAATTATTTATTCATTAATTATTAATTATATTACAATAAAATACAATGGATTCGCATAATTGCGTATTTATATCGACAAAATCTATCACACAATTACAAGTTGCATTCATTTAAATTTAATTCACGGAATAAGTGCACGCAAACATTCATATACAAAACAATCTCACACACACGATTCCACTACAATTGAATAATACAATTGTTTCAAATTTATTTAATTAATTAATTTTTTTTTATTAATCTACATACTTATACTAACATTATATTAAACTCACGGTAATTTTAATTTGTTTTATGAATGTTTTTCTATCTTCATTTCAATAAGCCACTCACGACAATAATCACTCGATGGATTTTATGAAAAAAAAAAAAAGTTCTTCATTTTTTTTTCTTTTTTTTTTTTTGATCCCGTCAAGTTGTGTGAATATGTGTGACTTTCATTCAAAGATATACTTTAACTATACATGTAACATTACATATCCGTAAGTTTTGTTTTCAGTCTACCGTATCGACACGCCATTTAAAAAAAAAAAGCAGGTCGTTGATTATTCTTGTTTTTCATTGTCATCTAAATCTAAAAACACACATCGCTCCTCTTTATCTCAATTCGTTATTCTTTCTCATAATCATTACACAAATGTCTGTGAATAGGAATACAATAATATCTGTCCTATATACATGATTTACATGCATCAATAGATAAATGTTTCATCTCTTCACAGATGTTTTACCATTCAAGTGTATGTATACATAAAATTCGCTACAATTACACAAAGCATACATACACACATACTCATATACTTTTTTTGGCATTGCGTATACATTTATGTATGCTTCAATCATCATTGGCTGCGTGTGTGTTTGTATTTGTGTATTTTTTTTTTCGACTTGTTAATTTATTACAATATTTACAAAACTTTGGAGGATTTATTTTTTCCTCTAGGCGCCGAGAGGTTTGCACACCTCAGTCCATCCTCCGCTCACTTAAACTCTTTTTCACACTCGCACTAAACATATTCTTTACAATCTACAGAGTTTATACAGAGAGTATTTGTTTTTTCTTTTCGTGTTAAAATTAAATTTTTTCTTCATTTTTGCATCATTGTAATTTGTCAATTCATTTGTGTTTCTTTTCTTATTTTTTTTTTGTTTCTTATAATTAAAATTGAATCGTACACTAATAACATGTCACTGACATTCCATTGTGGAATCGATGCCAATGACATAGGGCGCTGAAAAACTTATCTAAAATTATAACAGTGAAAAAAAAAAATGGAAGAGATAAGAAAAATGGATATGAAAGAATTTGCCATGAAATTTAAACTGGTCCCCTCTCGCATTCATCATAATTCTCCCATTATTTCGTTTTCCTATTTTTATATTTTATTTCTTTTTTCTATTTTATACTCTTTTAATATTTTTTTTTTTTCTACATAAATGCCAGCAATGTCAAAAGTCTTGACGGTTAATTCAACGAAGTTTGCAATAGTCGAATATAGAAAATGATTTATTTTCTTTTTATCTATTTTTTACACTGTCATAGAAAAATTTATTTAAAAATTTTTTTTTTACTTCATCATTCGATAATCTTTTACATTAAGTAATATACCGCCTAAATATCTCCATTTCATCGCATATTTCATCTATACTCATACATAGCATCATACCTATACACTATTAAAGAGATCCTGAATTCAGTCGATTATCTCTTGTTTCATTTAATTAATTTTTTTTTTCTCTAACACTTGGAAGCGACAAAAAAGCGTCTCAATGATACTTGACAACGGACAAGAAAAATATTGAATATACATTCTAATTGGATTCCACGCACATTCAAATACCTCTTGTACATTTTAGACGAATTTAGATTAATTTACAAATGATGTTTTTTTAACCCATCTTGCACAGAGTCCACAATCATCATCATCATCACGATCGTTGTTAATCTCCAATGAAAAGTTTTCAAGTCCGATCCTACGGTTGTCTGCCGGGGTTGCCATGCGAATGTCCTGCACTACCACCGGTGCTTGCGGTGGCCGGGTGCGTATGGTGGGTTTGTGCAGAATTTCCGGCGGCGGGAACAGGAGCGGGGGCCGCGGGTCACTTGGGCGGGAAAGGCGAGATCACAGAAGCAGCTACTGCGGCAGCCTGCTGACTCGCCAGCACGGCCGCTGCAACACACACACACAAACATTTTCATCATCTCACACTGTATTCCTGACCATTAATGGCTTTTTGTTTTGACCTCGTGCACAACTGTGATTCGATATTCAGCAATTATAATTTAGCGATCATCACGATTAATTATACTTTTGATAAATTTGATATATCTTTGATTTATTTTGAATTTCAAAGTATCATTTAAATGTTTGATTTTGATTTAATAAAACTAAATTTATTTCTAAATTCGATTCACAATTGGCAAACCTCTACTGAATTTTTTTTTTTTCCTTCTTTTATGTAATTTATTATTTATTTTTTATAATGGATAATAAAAACAAGTTTTTTCATTATTTTTAACAAGGCCTTGACAATTAACCATCAGCGATCCCGCCTGACTCCAGCTCCTGTAACCAACCAAACGCACTGTCGGTTTTTTTTTTTGGCCGTGCTAGGGAATTTGAGGAGAGACATTAAGTAGGACGCGACGTGATAGAATTCCAGGTAATCGCGAGTTATATACATATATATTTATATATTTGTATAATAAATAGCTATGTATGTGTATACATTTGAAGGATAAAATTGCACATTGTGCGGTAAATCTTGGCAGTGGATGCTACATAATTAAACTTGGAAATAGAAATAAAAAACAAAATTTTATCTGTATTTGTTTCAATAAGCGCATTAATTCCTCTCAAGTCTCAGCAACTAATTGACAGAAAAAATATATGTATGTACATATATAAACACGATGATTAACGTGTATTTTATTTTATGTGATGAATGAATAGAAAAACAAAAATCTTAAGATATTTATGATGATTTTCAATATTATTTGTGGAAGACGGAAAAAAGTTTACACGACAAATGAAAATTACGCGATCAACTTACAATTGATTATTAATTTAAATGAATATTAAAATGCGTATCAATATAATAATATGCGTAAAAATAACGAGATAATAACACATATTAAATACGCGTATTTATTCATTGAAAGGAAAAAAAAAAAAAATTCTTTTTTATTCGTTATATAATTGAATCGCGCGATAATATTCTTTGACTTATTGATGAGAAGCACGCTAAATAGTTATCACAGTCTGTACTAGCCTAACTATAATATATGTTTACCTAGCACACGAATTTTTTTTTTTTTACGTAGTAATTCCGCGTTTTTCATACTCTGTACACATGCCTCAAAAGTATATGAAAGCCGTTTACTATTACAATTATTTATTTTTATACACATATACTTTTTTTTTTTCAAAATAACACGATCGAGTCTATTACGGAACAAATTAACAATTCATTTAAAACTTTTTTTTTCTTCAATTTCCACGTTTTGACTCACTCCACTGCCATCGGCCTGACTATTAAATATCTCAAACCCGATTTGTTTAATATCATTCTACACATCTGCATTGAATTTGCCTTCAATTTATTTCTAATCGAACATTCAAATATATGAAGAGCATATCGACTCGCACATCGCGGTGTGTATCCATTTAAAATGTGTATGTAAAATTCTTTTGCGTTATATTTTTCTCAATTAATGTATTCATTTTAATTTTTCATTTGTTTCTACTCAACACGCATCGCGAACGACTAGATTTGAAGAGATCAAAAAAAAAAAAATAAATAAATAAAACTCATGTTTAATAGTTCGTATTTCTTTCCAGCACTAATCACTTTGCAGTTTTTTCTTTTTCTTATTTCTGTTTTAGTCGCAATTCTACGATTGTAGGTTCATTTACAGAGGAAAAACCCCCCGATATTAAAAGTCTTTCTTTAGTAATGGGGCCTGTCGCGTGCTAGCAAACAACCATTCCCCTTCAACATGAAAGAGTTATGTGCGCATTTCAACTGATATAGGTATATATATAATTATAAATCGCATATCTCTCTCTCTTTCGCTCGTTCGTTCTTTCTTTCACGCTCTATCCCTTTCACAATCTACAATAGGGATTTTCATCATATAATTTTATTTCATTCATTACTCATTTATTTATTTGTATTACGTTGGTTTTTATATTTTTTTGGCCACTTGCTTTTCCGACGATTGGAATTCACGAGTTGGAGCCGCGGATCGCCGGAAGCCTTACTGTCAGGGCCTGACGAGTGGCTTACCTCCGTAAGGCGCGGGATATTGTCCCGGCAATAACGGGTAACCCAATCCAACATGAGTATGATGGTGAGTGTGAACATGCCTCTGTGGCGGTGGTGATCTACTGTCTTTTCCAATGTTACCGCTGCCAATATCGCCCGGCACCGATTGTTGTGGATTACCACCCGGTTGCTGTTTACCACCTTGCGATTGCCCCGGTCCCGACGGTAAACCATGTCCGCCTGCAACAGAAGTTGGCGGACCACTTGGCGGCCGAGCCGGTGTAGGCCCAGGCGCTGATGGACTCGATGATGCCGCCGATGTCTTTGGCGTCGGTGATTTTAATGCGCGCTCTTGTAATTCATGAATTTTATGCGCGGAATAATATTGATTGGCATGATGCTGAAGTAAATCAAGCGCTTTACCACCAGGTGAACGACTTAAATCTTCAGGCGTATGATACCTTGGTAATTGATGCAAATATGGATTACCGGAATACGGTCCAGGCACCAACATCGGACTTAAACCACGATAAACTGGATGGCTCGGATCGAATGGCAATCCACCATAGTGCTGTGGTGGCATATAACCAGGATGTATATATGCATATTGTGACGTTGGTGGCGGTGGTGGACCCTGAGTTTCCATTGTTGGTTTAACACCTTCTTGTTTTGCCTTTGTCTCTTCGCTTTTGCCCAAATCTTGTGGTTTTTCTTGTTTGGGTTGATGCTTTGGACTCGGCGGTGGAAGCTTAGCTTGCTGAGGAACTTTTACTTGTTCGTCTTTTCGTCGTTGTTCATCCGGATATAAATAATACCTCCGATCGTCTTGTACCGGCGTTGGTACTGGTGGACCACGCTGACTTTGTGCATTGTGATAAACATGATAAGGACTCATTTGGCTCTTCATCTCTATGCTCTCTTTGAGTATTTGATGATTTTCATGTTGTTTGTCTTTCAAACTCGATGGCTGTTGAGGTTCCTGTTTTATTTTAGTTTTCTGTTCATGCTCATGATCCTGCATTTGTTGCTGTTGCTGCTGTTGTTGCTGTTGTTGTTGCTGCTGTTGCTGCTGTTGTTGTTGCTGCTGCTGTTGCTGTTGTTGCTGTTGTTGTTGTTGTTGGGGAGACTGATTTACTTGTTGAGGTTGATATGCATAGCCAGGTGGTATATAACCGCCATAATTACCATAATAATGTGGTTGCTGTTGTGACGCAGGATTCAATTCTTTTTTATCTTTTTCCGAATTTTGCAAACTCGTCATTGACGGCATTTGCGGTATATTCAATGGTTTGATATCTTGCTTTGGCGTTAGATCACTAGGCTTCGGGTCATTCGGTTTATTCTGTACATTAGGCACCAAATATGGCGGTTGACCATAGTAAGGATACATGCCAAAATGAGGCGGCAAGTGCGTTTGTGTTCCAGGCTTAACGTCTTTCTCCTGTTCTTGTTTCAGTTTATCCATCGGTTCCGCCTCTAAAACAGGCGCTGCATCATCCGATATATCTGAATACGCAGGACTTTGAACATCTTCACGCGCTGAATCAGCGATTGGTGCTTCAAGTGGCTGTGCCAATTGTCGACTCATTATCATCAAACGAGTATCTTCAGGTGTCATACCGGTCGATTTACGAACTGAAATTCTTGCACGATTTCGGAATTCACGACTCTTACTTTTATCCTGTTCTGGCATTAACGCTGCAGTGGGTTTCACTTTAAATTGCGGCGTTTTTGTATCTAAACCAACATGAGGATATTGCATGTGCGATTGAACTGAATGACCTGGTGGAACATTCGAAGTTTGTAATACCGGTTGACCAATTTGAGCGATCGCCTGAAGACTTGGATGTTGATTTAACGACTGAATAGCCTGTTGTTGCTGCTGTGGTATTTGTTGCTGCTGCTGCTGCTGTTGTTGTTGCTGCTGATGCTGCTGCTGCTGTTGTTGCTGCTGCTGCTGCTGCATACTTGATTGATGAACCAAGTGCGCTGGCGTTGGTTGTCCAAGTTGCGTCGGTATAGGATGTTGAATAGGCTGTAATTGATGTGCAGACTGTAATTGCGGTTGTGGACTTTGTAACGGTGATTCCGGTTGCATTACAGTAGGCAAACTCGTCGGCACCTGAAGTAAAGGATTTTGTGGTTGGTGCTGCTGTACCACTTGCTGTTGCTGTTGCTGCTGCTGTTGCTGCTGTTGTGGCTGGGGTGGTTGAGGTATATTCAGAGGTTGAGGCAGACTTGGATTTGGATGAGGTGATGGCACAGGCCTTGGTGATTGACTCGGATGCGGACTTGGACTCTGTGGTGGTGGATTAACCGTTGATATTTGTTGCACCTGCTGCTGCTGCTGTTGCTGTTGTTGCTGTGGCCTTGGCGATTGTTGTACTGTTGTTTGTGTTGGTGCAGGTAAATCATCTTGGACAAACCTCAAAACACCAGGTTTAACTATACTACTTTTATCAGGGATAATTGACGTTGGTTGATCGACCACGGGCGATGGTATCCTCGGAGGTGGCGTTGGTATTTCAGGTGGTAATACACTAGACGGTGGTGTCGTTGCCCTCACTGGAGTAATTTCCGTTTTTTCCGCTGGTGATTTAACTGGCGTTGCAGGACTTGGCGCTTCAATATTACTTTCATCGTTCTCAGACATACTTGTAATACCTTCTTTTGTGTCATCGTCATCAACTGAGCCATGCGCATGGCTTTGATGATATTTCAGACCATTAATATGTTTGTACTTTTTACTACAATTCGGTTCGGGACATTCCAATAACACTGGACTCGCCGGTGGTGAGCCACTTGGTGGTGTTGGTGGTGGTGCCCTTCTTTTAACTTTTTCTTCCTCCTCAGGACCACGTGATTTTCGTTTTGCCGCTGGGTCTGGTCGTGGCGGTACAAATGCCGCTGGACTCGGACTCGCTGCTGGCGAACCTTGTGCGCCGCGACGTCCTTTACCACCGCTATTTCGCAATTTACTATGCACGGAACTTCGTGTTTCCGTGAAATTGCTGAGATCATTGCCAGGCGTCGCGTTAGCCGCTGCACGACCACGTTTACCTCTACCTTTTGGCGTTCGTGAATCTAAATCACTTGTTGGTGAGTCGCAAAAACGCGGTGGTGCCCAATCGTGTCGTGTACAATCGAGTAACGTACCCACGTACGTTTTACCTCGCCACGTAACATTCACGACCAATACACCTGCAACAGAAAAATAGGACGTCCCAAATAGTAATTGTCAGTTTAGATTTTTTTATTATATTTATTATATTTATAATCAGTGATGAAGAGTTCAATTTAGTTTGATATAATAAACAGAAATTTTAAAAAAATAAAAGAAAAAATTAAATTAAAATATTTTTCATTTTGTATTGTGATATTCTCGTTGAAGAATCATGTCATATTTCAGTTGAAATTTTGTTGATACGTAAATTAATGTTGTGGTTAAGAAAAAAATGAAGAAATCCTGCGTTGTTTTGACATTAAATGTTAAACATAAATTTCATGACTGTAATTGTGGTATGTGCAGATATGTTCGACTATACACACACAACTGGCGTCATCTTCTCTGCTCAAAGTATAACTAACGAAGCGGATGAATAGTCTTTAATGTTTTGCGAGTGTCCATTTATATCCAATGAGGTATATAGAGATGAAGAAAGAAAAAGGTCACGAGAGATTAGTGACTATAGTCATTGTGCCACTCCACTCACTCAGGCAACTAATGGATAAATCACAAGGAAAACACTCAATCCTTTACTTTTCTTCTTCTTTCTTTTCATTTTCACCTCATAACCACATTGCGTGACATAAATTAAATAAAAAAAAAATATATACACAAACGAGAAATATATATTCATACAAAAATAAAAAAATTATGCTGACGAAATTGGTTTACATTTCATTCACGAAATCAACTACTGTTTTTGGAGTGAAAAAAATATTCAAAAAAATACCATCTGGTGAAACCTCAGTCTATCCATATTTAAATATCATATAAGTCAAATTATTATACATGTCGTCGTGACCAGTAAAAACTGTGACGATTGCGGTAAAAAAAAAAAATAAAACAGGGGCAAAAATAAATCTTGGTGAGGATCAGACTTGGTAGCTGTATACAGAGCAAGACGTTGAAACGTAGGTGGGATTGAAGAAGAAGTAAAGAAAAGATGAAAGCTGAAGTATAGAAGAGACGGAGGAGAAACTGCCGAGACAAATTAATGTAAAAAGAGATAGAAACTTGATAAGTGGTGTAGAAGGAGAAGAAACGCGAGAAGCGCACTCATGTAAAGAAAAAAAAAATAAATAAAATAAAAAAAGAAAAGGAAGAAACTTGTGGGTTAGCTGAAGTGAATCGAGGAGAGAACAAGGATGATGTTAGAGTGCTTTAGGACTTGCTTCTGATAAAGACTTGCTCGTTATAAGGACTTCACCTTTTGCGGTATAATCTCATACAGAATTCACCTCATGTCAATATATATATATATACACACCACATGAAATAACTCAAAAAAAAAAATGTAATAGTGACAAAACAATTTTACCCTATACAAAACAAAAAGAAAACTCTCAAGAATTCATTCGAAATAGAGAGTAAAATATTTTTTTTCCCCCCCTAAAGAATAAAAAAAAAATACTATACCATCACTTATTCATAGTAATGTCTAAAATCTACATCATTGAAATATACTACTACATTGACAAGAGGAAAAATTCAATGACGAGCGTACTTTAAAAAGGCACCAGTGGTTTTCTTTTATCCAATGTCGACGTGTACACCCGGGAAGCTGGCTACGAGTCAAGACTCGTTGAACATCTGCGTGTCTGTGTCTGTGTCCTTCTATCATTTGTACGAGGGAGCGAACGAGATGAGAATATATATACAGGGGGAATTACAGAGCAGTTGTGGGGAAGAAACGAGAGGAGAAAGAGAGACACAGATAGACAGACAGAAAGAGAAGAAGAGTGGCAGGAGACGAGAGAGCACCAGAGGATCGATAACGAACTGTGAGCTCGCTTGCAAAGTCCCTTCTACTACCATCACTACTACTACTACTACTACTACTACATATTTAATGTGAGAATATACATGTATATAAAATTCTTGCTCTCTATTCAACCATCGTCTTCATCAACGTCCACGATATTGACTACGGTGGCTTTAAAAAGAATTAAAAAAGATGAAAGAGGCAATGCCTTATATGATACATCCTGACTCTATAGGAAGACACGTTTATCAAACACCATATGTGTGTATACATATTCAGATATTACATACTTGTCTTCATCAAGCATCTGCGATGTATATCTATATTTGATCTTAAAGACCTCTAATATATATTTTTATTTTTATTATACAGTTATTCTTCATTTATTTTTATCATCTTTTAAACGGTATTTGAATTATGATGAACAGGAGCGAGGAAAGAGAGAAAGCAAACCACTGAGATTATTTTTATATTTGTGTCAATAGCAGTGGTATATAGAAAATAATTTTTGATAATTAGAGAATCTCATGAATTTGTCGTCAATTAAATTCTAATTGAAAGTTGGCACGAACTTTAAGAAAAATGAATTGAATGAATTAATGCACGAACAACGAATATCAAGTGTGATAAACTGTGGTGGGTATTGTACAAAGGATTCTCATCAATTTCGTGCAATGTAGAGAATGGAAGGGAGGAAAAAAATGAGAGAAATAAAATAATAAAAAAGAAAATCAGTAGGAAATAAATAGAGAAAATTTTATAAGGTTGAAGGTTTTATAATGATATTTGAAATGTTTCGATTATTTTATCTGCTAAAATGCATTTGTGATTTATATTCAAAATTACTTTTGTAAATTATGCATTATCTATCGTCTTCTTATGGATAGAATAAAAAGAAAATAAAAAGAACAAGGGGTGAAAAGAAAGAAGAAATATGTTAGAGAAAAATTATTCGTGATGATGAAAAGAAGAAAAAAAATATTGAGGGGATGAAAGAAATATATAAGAAAAGATTGCTTTAGTATTCAATAGGAAATCAATGAATAGGCATTATATATAATATATATACGTATATAATACCTATTTACCATGAATATAT
>JAQQBR010000002.1:9742468-9752953 GCA_030347285.1 Microctonus hyperodae
GTCGATAGTGTATATATATATACAAGGAGACTACTTGAAAAGTTTGAGGCATTTAGTTATTTTATTCATAAAGTTTTACTTGTAACGTACGACCTATTATTTTATGTATTCTCACACATTTAATGGGGGGTATTGTTGTAGTCCAATTCTTTTATTTATATTTTTTTTTTTATTCTCCTGTAGTTTTTTATTATTTTTCATTTTTATATGCTTCTTCATTCTCAAACACTTTATAATATCCGGCGTCCCTTATGCTCTGCACTAGTTGCGAACTGCAAACGGTAATATTATTCTTAAGTACCCATTGACTTGCTATTGTTTATGAATTGTAGACGCCGCACCTTGTGATATATGACTCGCTGCTATGTTGCTGGATTATTAAATAAACATACAATAAGCAGTTGACAATACAACTTTCAAATTTTGTGTAAAATGTCAAAATGATTTTTATATGTATTTTTATTACCAATTTAATTTATTATATATAAATAAAAAATATATATATATTGAGGTATATATGACAATGATTCAGGTGATGAGTGAATTTATATGCGGAATTTTGGAATTTATTTATATAATTATTGACTTCTAAAAAAATTGAAATCAATATAGTGTTATAATGATGAAAATTCAGTAAAGCTTTATGATGGAATTTAATTGTTTTCTTTTGAGTGAAGAATACCAATTATATTATTGTAGGCAAAGTAACTGCAAATAGAGAATGCGATCACGGAGTTTTAATGCGAGAAATTTGGTCTCGCCATGTTTTTCTCGTTATATACGAGTCATTTACTATTCACTAAAATTAATCGCTGGACGTAATGGTTATATTCAATTGTATTAAATCGCTTTTATACATCTCAAGTCATTTAAAAGTCATTAATAATAAAAAATGAATATATATATATATATATACGTGTGTGTGTGTGTGTAAATATAGATCTTTTGATGTTACAGATTCGGATCAATGCCGAGAGTGTAACACGACATTGGATGGAAATAAACACAAGAGAATGGTAATTCATACCGTGATGAAGGACAACTGGAGATAAAACAGTGACACACATCTTGATGTATACATATATATATTCACATACATGTATATAAACCCAACGAGAAGCACAGGAGAATTGATTGATTGAATGATTGATTGGTTTTACATGCATTTGAGTACACAAATTAATGTAATGAAGTGGGTGCGTTGTGTAGATAAAGTGTGGCTGTGATATCAAAAAGATAAGATAAATCAATTTTTTTATTTGTTATTAGTGATGGTAAAATAGTGTATGAGACGAAGTGAGAGTAAAGTTGTGAATGTGGTGCTTAAGGATGTTCTGCTGTAGTGAATAGTAGTGACGATAAGGCGCTTGCAGGCAAAAAGAGTTGGGGAAGTGATAGTAATTGTAGAAAAAGAAAAAATAATAAATAAAAGAGTGAAAGTGTTGAAAATAAAGTCCAGGGAAAAGTTGGGTGTGCGAGAGAGAGTAACGAAAGAAGATATCAGGGTTGTGGGCAATAGGTAAGAAGTGATGTGTTCGATGGACGAGGAGTGTCTTGCGGGTGGTGGTTGGGGTTTAAGTAAGTTATCAAACGGATCCTGTTCGGGACCGAAGAGACAAGGCGTCGTGTTGGTGGCCAGGCTGGCGGGCGCCGGGGAAACGGTTGAAAGGGCATGGCGACTACGCCAATAGGCGGTCGCCTCCCTAACGTAACCCGCAAAGGAACGTCGACGTGTGTCGTAATATCAGCTGCAACAGCAACATTAACAGTATCAACTGGAACAGGATTAGGAAGAAGCGGAGGGGTACCACCATCCGCGGGTGCTTGCGGCGGAAACAACATTAACGCCACGGGCAATAGTAATATCAACAGTAGTAACGATAATAGTAGTATTAGTAGACGTGATCGGAGGGATAATCGTCGTGATTCGAAAGCAAGCACAGTGGCTGCTAACGTCAGTGAGACGGACACGACTACGACGAATGTGACCAACAACTTTGAGTACGACGACAATGAATGGGACATTGGCATAGGCGATCTGATAATCGACCTCGATGCTGACATAGAGAAGACGAGGGACGAGAAATTGATCTTGGGAAACGGGATGGCTTCAACGCCTGCCTCGGCAGCAGCAGCCACTACTAATCAGAATCATCAGGTACAACAACAAAACACAAGTATTGGACAAAACTCTACGTCATCAGCCATTACTGGTTGCAGTGGCAATAGTCAATCATCGTTATCATCATCATCATCATCTTCGTCGTCGTCGTCGTCGTCATCATCGTCGTCGTCGTCGTCGTCGTCGTCGTTGTCCTCGTTGTCTTCATCGTCGTCGCCGTCCTGCGGTGTTAATTCATCAACAGTTCATAATCAATTAAATTCAATAAATTCGAGTAACGCAAACGGCAACTCGAACAATTGTGCTAACGTTAATAATTCAAATACGGCCAGTGGCCCTACCGGCAAGCAACAGTCCGGCGCGGTAAACGCGGTACACACAAACACGGGTAATCCCGGCAAAATGGCTGTTGAACATTCCGCGACTGTTGATAAGGGCCTCAAAATGAAGATCAAACGCACTAAACCTGGAACTAAAACAAGTGAGGCTAAACATGAAATAGTCAAATCAAATGAAATTAATGGTACATCATCGCAAGATGGTAATGGTAATTCGTCATCATCAAATTCATCGACATCATCGACTGGTTCGGCAACATCCTCGTCGTCGTCAACGGTGTCGCAAAATTCAGTCGCTGACGTTATTACTGGAAATTCATTGTCCACAAATAAATCAAAACCGCATTCGCCGGCATCGGCTGTATCCGGAGCTACGGCTTCTACCACGGTAGGTTCAAAGCGCGGATCCAGCGGTCATAGAAGGGACAAAGCAAGGGATAAACACGATAAGCCACAAAGCAATAATCACGGACCACAACAAAGTAAACCAGAGATGAATGGCACAGGGAGACCAGTGTCACAAAATCAAAATTCAACGGGGGCGGCAGCACAGTCTCAAGGACCTACGCCTGCTGCAACAGCACCCCAACAACCTCAGGGACCACCGCCAAGTTCGAGAACAGGCTTTCCTGTAACACAAGGTGTTGGACCACCTGCCATAAGTGCAGCAGCTCCATGTCCACCACCAAGTCCAGCGGCAGCGACCGCGGCTGGATCGGCGGCTAAGCCTGAACAGACTAAAGTCGCAGCAGTACCTGGACCAACATTAAATACATCGGTGGATGATGCCACGGATACAGCGGCGTGTAGTCCGCCACCTTCGAAAAAAATTAAAACTTCAAATTCCGAACCAAAGGTAAGAAGAGTAGTAATAGTAGTAAAAAGAACAGTAGTAAAATGAATAAACTAATTATGCTTGATAAATAATTTAATACAAAATCCAATTGGTTAGATCTATCATAATTAATTGAAATAATTGCAAATAGCGTGTAAAAAAAAGCTTATGGCTTGAAATCGTACTGTTGACAAGGCCACCTCCAAAGAAAATAACAAACTTTAATGGAATAGACGTGAGAGTGGTTTATCCATGTTCTTTCTTTCATGATGATATATTAGGGATTCGACTGAACGTGCTAAACGACTTTTGCTACTCGCACGCTATAAACTTTGTTCATTCTTTTAGTAGTTTTTGACATCATACAAGCAGAATTTATAAGTTGGTCCGTATATATCTTTCAGTATAAATTTGTTTATCCTCCTATTTCTTATCTTTAATCCAATTCTCTTAAAACACTAATTAACATATCACAATAATATCAACAATCATTGTAATATTTTCCTTCTCCTAAAATTGCGATTAAAATTCTCAAATAATTATTATTCATTTTCAATTCAAATTAATTACATTTCAATAATATATCCACTTCTAATTACTTGATTAATGATAAGGGAATTGAGTATGATTGGATATATATTTATGGACATTTTCGATGGTGATGTAGCGATGAAAATAGCAGTGTGAGTCGGGATGGTGGTGGTGGTGTGGTTGGTATACATGACTTGACTAAAATAGAGGGTGTGAGAGCAGGGGAAAAGGCAGCTTGAGCTGCGAGAAGGGATGATGTTGGAGGGGTTGAAATCAATACTTTGCGGTCTCTACACCCGCGAATACATGGATGAATACACGAACAAATACAAGGGCACGACTGCGATGTTCCAACGCCTCACTCACTCGCATTATCTCTCTCTCTCTCTCTTTCCCTACCTCTTTATCACTCTCTGTGTGTCGGAGCCTGTAATATCCTATTTCTTCCTCGTATACCGCACCCTTCTCACATCTACCTAAAGCTTTTTCGACTACGTTCTACGCTTCTTTCGCTTCATCTTCTCGTTTCCTTGCTCTTTTATTTTTTTTTATATTTTTTTGCTACCTCGTCACTTTATCTTGTTACATTTAAATGTATATGTGTACAAGAACACATTTGGATTGTGCTCTTATTTCTCTGGAATTAGATTTTTCAATGTTTATATTTGTTTTACATTAATGAAATAGTGTAAAGCAGTCTTGTCGTTTTAATAAAATGCATATGTGTATTTTTAAATAAATAATCACGATGAGGAGTGTGAAGAAAGCCGCAGAGAGTAATGGAGAAGTGAACGAAATAAAAGTGTAAAATCGACGGATTTCCATTTACATAGTCTGCCTTCCATTACTAGTTATTCATCTCACTCGATTTCAGTTTTCGTTTTATCTCTTTTTCGCTTTTTCTCCCGACTTCATTTCTTTAACCCATCAGGTCGCCTTGAGGATTCTGAGCGATTACAGTAATTAACCGTCTATTCTGATTAAAACGACATCGTGAAGGAAAGTTTTTCTCCCTGACACGATCAATGTTACGAGTTTGAAAAGGTGAAATTAAAAAAGATGTTGAAAACTGAATGAAAATAAATACACAAGAGCTACAATTAATTTATTTTACATTTTTTATTTATACAGTTCTTTGTAAATTTATTCACGGAATTTTTTTATTTCAAGCAGCTTTTGAAATTTTTTTTTTAATTTATCTATTTCGATTTCCTGTGCAACCACAGAATAGTCGAGCGAATGCAGGGATTGCGCTTGCGTATGCGTGAACGACTTTGTATATACCATTTGATCAAAGAATTTTTTTTTTTTTCTTATTCGCTTCTTATGTAAACTCTTTATTCTTTCACGATGTTATTTGAACGGAATAGTAAAGAGGAACGGTCGCATGCTGCACAATAACTCTTGCGTGTGTTCACATTTTATTTTCTCTACGATCACTGCAAAATTGGAAATGTTTCGATACGAAATCCAACTTGCTTTATATTCTTTATTTTTCTTCATCTTTTTCTTTATTTATTTTTGCTTCTCTATTTATTTTATTCATAAAATGCAACAGTCAAACAATATAAATCATAATATATATTTATTATGACAACATAAACTATTTTTTTGCAGTCGAAGCGAAATAAAATATTTGACTTTTTATTATATTAAAGTGTGTATTCATATTTTATGTCAAGAGAGCTCATGTTTGCGATAAATAATTTATATGCATATACGCATTTTAAATGTAATGGTAATAATTTTTACAAACACATTTAAATATTTTGATTTGTGACTCGCTCTAATATACACATATATTTTTATTATATTTGATTAATAGCAGCGATAATTTATAAAGTTTTACAATGCAGTCAAAAAGTTTGAATTCACAACTAAAATAATTAGACAAAAGTTTATATTGGACAATAGTCATCCGTTTATTAAATTCAAATTAAAAGATAATTTCCTTGGAAAATAGAATTCTTATAATTATATTTTAAAAACAAATTTACGAGTGATAATTTTCGTGTGAAAGTAGCGTGAGAATTAATATCGGTATCCGATTTAATACACAAACGTAATTATAGTTTAATCATGTTTGACACAGATTCTTGATTAATTTAGAAAACTAACTGATATATATCGCAATAATAATTTCATAAAACACTCGCTGAGAGGCAATGAAAATTATAAATGAAAACTGAGAGAATGATAATAGTAAAAAATAACTGCGAAAGAGCACGAGATTTGTTAAAATTACAATTTGTATAAAATATTAAACTGATGATAAACAGTGCGAGATATTTTCTTGAAGCAGAGAATTACTAATGGCTGGAAAAAGTAACAAAGAATATATAAGACTTGGTCTTTTAATAAAATCTCTTATTAATATTTCATATTCACAACTTGGAACGTTAATTTTCAAGATAATGAAAATTTAAAATCAGTATATTTCAAGAGTATTGATTGGGCTTTTTGTTTCTTCTTCTTACACAATTTAAATTCACTATTTAAATAATATTCGGATCGCTACAGTGAAAAGTTTAAACTCCATAATATTCAAGTGCACTTTAGGATATTTTTGTTCTTAGATCTCTTTCAAGTACGAAATAAAAAGAACTTTTGTTCGTCGTGAAGCTCTGCAGTTCTAAATAAAAAAGAAAAACCCAGTTGATACGAGCTTTACTTTCATTTTATTTTATTTCTTTTTTTATCTTCCTAACAATGGAATAAAATATTTATTTATAAAATCACTCTCATTCACGTATATATCTTTCAATCATTCAATATATAAATGAACAAATAGACAATCGCCTTCATAAATAAAAGACAAAACAAATTAATTAAATGATGTAAGATAGAGTAAAAATAATAAATGTCAATAATACTCAATTATAAATAAAATTAAATTATATTAAATAACATTCATACATATATTTTACACATCAGTAATAATTTTTAGTCTACATGCATTTTTATATGTATAAATTTATTTTAATATCTAAAAGATGAATGATCATTTTCAGTTTAGAATTAAATGTATTTGTGTAAATCTCATGTGCAAATTAACCATCACCGTGAAATACGAGAAAGTCGATTTCTCGACTGAATATACTTCAAATAAAACGTTGCTCATCATGATTAATTGAGGCCACTCTATCCTTATTCCGTCATCCGGCAAATATGACTCATAACATTTATATAAATATATATTAAATTATATATATGGCTGGATATTAATATAAACACCAGGACTTTATTATAAATTATTATTTCTATTATAGTAAAATTCCAAAGATATATCTTTCCCTTTTTTATTTTATTTAAATTATCACGTTCTAAAAGTAATTTATCCATGTGCTAAATCATTAATTAAAACATATTAATACTAATTAATTCGCAATTTTCTAACATGATTTCATCGAAAGAATTTATATTCAATTTTAATCAAATATTATTTTTCCTCATATTTTATCTCTTTCATTTATTTTTTTTTTCATAAAGTTATTATAAAAGTTTTATCTAAAACTTGATTGACTTTATATGACATATTTATTTGCAAAATGTAAATATTATTTATCTTCCTACTTACGAAACTTAGTGATGTATATACAATGTATATGTACGCATGTATATATCAAGAATAAATGTGTTTATTGAATAGATGTATGTATCCAAGAGAGGCTGATGTATAGTGCAACTCAACAGAGAATAGCGGCAAAACAGTCAACTCTGACAGATGGCGCAAGTCGATGAATCAATATTCTACTGTAATAGTGCACGACGCGCGCACATATATACATATGTATATATATGCCTATATGCATGTTTAAATATGTGTATGTATGCATGTATAAACATCATGCTGGTTAGTTCTTTACATTGACAAGCACGTGAAATGCCAAACAGAGTTTACTCGAAAATGATGATATATTGTCGATAATATTTCTACTTATGTCATTCTACATGCAACACAAACAGATGTATATACTAACTAAGTGGTTTTACTATATATATTGATCAACATAATGTATATACATATTACAAATTCACATGATTTAATTTCATTGATTATTATTCATTATCTAACAGATTTAATTAGATAGACTTTTTTTATTTGCGTTGATTATTTGTGGTATTAATTTTATTTTATTATTGCTACTGTTAACAGCGGTGTTTTATTTATTTGATATGCTAAATTTGTCGTTCAGTATATTGGGGAAAAAGCATTCCCTATTATTGAAAAGGTGCCGAACTGTATAATCAAGCTTTTTTTACATACATTCGTAAAAAAAAAAAACATTTGTCGATGAATTTTCGATTGAATTTTCCCTAGTTCTATCCATGCATATGGGTGATTTTGTGAAATGTATCGTGACAGCTGGTACATAGCTAATGCAGGAAAATGGAGATATATATGTATATATTCAATTTACAAAAATTATAGAGGAGAATTAATGGAAGAATGACAAAGTGAAGACTAAAATTGATGACCCTCGCGAATAATGAAAATGTATCTCGATGTATGAGACATTAATTTACTCGTCAGAGATAAATGTATTTTATTCCCACGTAAAAAAATAATCTTTACAATGTATACATAGTGAAAAATAAGTACGAAACAGAATTATATATAAACTGATATATACGGTATATATTTAATTTATAAATAGATATATTCAGTATTTACACATAGTTAAAAATACCTAGATGAATACGTAAATAGATATAACTCTTGCATATATTTAATATTTTTTTTTTTATTGTTGGTAGTAATAAATACACAAATAATACTAATATATTAATACATTTATCGAGCGTAGTTTTATATACTGAAATAACTTTTCTATTTTACGTGATACGTACTTTATCAAATATTCATTTACATTGCACACGAAATTGGACTCAATTTAAAATATACTTCAATTATTATTTTATGTGTATAGTCATTTCCAGTTTTATTTTATTAGCATAAGAATGGATACAAAATATTGATTAAAATAATCAGCATATTACTACGTATAATATGTACGTATTTAAATAAGAATTATAGTTAATTTTTTTCGGGGTATTACCGTTGTTGTGGAGAGCGTGCATTGCATTTATATTGACTTCCTTCCTTAATTATTCTCAGTGAATTGTAAATAGCTTACGGGACAAAAGTCAGCACATGTGTTGAAATGATAACGATCTTGCGTAAACAGAGCGTTTAACATATTAGAATGCTTTTAAATTGCACAACACATGTAGAATATGTTTTTTTTTTTTTTTCATGTTTTATTCTTTATTTTATTTTATTTATTTTTTTTTTTAGTTTTGGTGTTGCTTGTCGTTTATTTTAATTTATATTCAGAGGGTTTTTATATGTATAACCTCTTGGAAGCTTATAACAAAGAGAATATGACGGAGAGAAATCGATTTGTTTTTTTGTAATGAAAGACTTTGTCATGCAATTTATAAGAGTCTTTCAAAGGGACAAAGTATTAAGTTATTTATTCTACTATAGTTTATTTGTAATTTTATTAACTTGTACAGTATGTCAGAGAAAATAATGATTTTATTTTTGATTGTATAATTAATTCTGGGAATTTTTGTTTGTCTTAATTTTCATTTATTTACAACAATTATTGAGTACATGAGTAATTTTGATTGGGAAATAATTCAGAAAATAATTTAAAAGTTTAATTGTATTTTAAATGTTGATTTCATCTCTCAGTGAAATTTATAAATAAATTGCTGTTTGTTTATATGTATTTTGTATATTATTTGCAATTAAATATTGCAAATTTTACATCTCACAATTTTTTATTTTATTCCCAAGGTTTTCTTGATTGATTCGTGGTAAAACGAAATGCCAAACATTTTTTTTTTTTATATTAATAATCATTTTACTTTCATTTTATTTATTTAACGATCGTGCAAGTACAAAGTAAATATTTGCGCTTTCAGTATTTTATATTTATATAATATACACATATATAAATGTATATACTACAGCCAGGTGTGTAGATGTTTATTCTCGTCATTAAAAATTTTCTTTACGTGAATATTCATTTTTATTTAATTTTTCTCTTTTCACTATTTGAGTATATATAAAAAAAAACTCAAGTTCGCAGTAAGTCTCACCATAATATTTTTTCTCTCTTCTTGCAAATGCATTCCACTCACTGAGTCCCTCATAAAATTGTTTTTCACAAACTCTTTGATAGCAAATGTTTCACAGGAATATTTCCCCTTTTCATATTTTTATTCTTCTTCTTTATATTATCCTTTTTAAATCTTCGTTTTTTTCTCTTTATAAAAATTCATTTTCTCCATAAAAACCATGTGTGCATATCATTTTTACTCCAATTATTGTATAAACCCTTTTACACCAAATGACTGTGCATTTATTCTTTAATAGTAAACTTAGCAACGTTTTATCATCAGTTGTTTTTTGTTGCATAAAGTTGTTTTTATTATTCTTTATTTTTAAAATACTTTTTCATACAGTTAGATATAATTTTTTACATCTCTGGCTTTACGTAACTTACATGATTCACTTTATAGATGCTCTGTACGTATTTCTTTTAAGTCACGGCTGTGGTCTTTCGTCGACTATTACCTGGAAAGCTCGTAAACTTTTCTTCAACTAGACTGTAAAACTGTTATCGTCTCTACTGCACACATACACA
>JAQQBR010000002.1:9755654-9765660 GCA_030347285.1 Microctonus hyperodae
TAAATATTGTTGGAAGATTTAATATCATCTATCAAACTCAGAGCCGTTTTATATACTGAATTATAATCTTCTTTATTATAATTCCTATATGTTTATATCGTAATTCACTTGCTCTGATATCGTCAACCACGATAACTAGTATTGTGAAATTACCGTTAACTATATTGTACTTACTGTTTGTTATATGTATATTAAACTTGTGGATACTTAGATATATACTTGGAAACTCACCCCTTTATATAATGAGTTAGTGTATAGTATATATATAGAGACGATGCGCTTATCCAACTGTATAATGCGAATGGACATAACCTGCCCACATCTAGTTAATCGTCGTTAATTAAGACTAAGCTGTTATACACTAGTATCCGCGCTAGTTAGTTCTCTTTTCATCTCTCTACTTATTCTTTCTATCATTTAGTATATAATACTAATAATAATATCGATTTCGTTCAGTAATTTTCAAATTACTAATCATTTAAAATATATAATGTTAATTTAATTACAATTTAACAGTTTATAATGTAGAACGGAGATTAAGTGTAATATAAATTTAATATTCAAGAAAAAATCGGATAATTAATTTTATTTATTAGATAAATATTTTTTTGAATAAGAATATTTGGCTTTTTAGTTAGAATGTCGTGGAATATATATTTATGTACGAACATAGTTGTGTAATTCATTTGCAATTCAATCGGTTCAGAGTTGAGGAGGTAAATAACGATTTGCTTAATTATATTAACATAATAAAGTTTATTCCGATGTAGTTTTATGTTGGCAATAATAGTGTAGCGTTATATCATGTGAATTTAGATTAAAAATATATTGATTTTTGTACTTGATACACTTTGGGTGGTCCATGATAATTCGGGGAAATATAGTTAGAATTAAGACAGGACGAATGTATTATCACAAAAGTGTTAGAAATAAAATTGATATAGCTGAAATGATAATTTAGACGATATTAAAATAATAATAGTGGTGTACAATTGTTTGTCATGATCAGCTTGAACTTTATACTATTTAAAAAAAAATTATTTCAGCGTTGTTGTTGTATATTGTAATTTATGCGATTAAGTGATTAAGAATACAATTTTTAGTAATGATTCACAACGTTTTTTATTGTCATTTTAAATATAGAGAAATAGTTGATATCAATTTTTAGCATCTATATACGATGTGGATAATAATTTTATTTTATCGTTTGTCGACAGTTATTAATGTTTATTATCGTATTTATAAATCAAATACGAAGAATTTAAAATTGATCACTTATATCTAAACACCTTTGTAAAAATTCAATCAAAATCTAATAATAGTAATGACACTAATAATAATTTTGATAGCAAGAAACAATTCGATAAAATATAATATTTATATTGAAGTGATCAATATATTTATTACAAATGAATTTTTTTATAAAAATTAAGTGCAATATTAAATTAAATTAAATTAATATTAATTATCAACAATTATAATTTCAATTTGATTTAATTTTAAGGAATAATAATATTGAATATTTATTATATATTATTAAATAAATTTAGGTAAAATTCATTCATCATTTGATATATATAATTTAACATTCCCTTCATTTTTCTCCGGCGACACACAGTGTTATTAATGGGTAAATCGATTCGTCACCCAAGATTTCCTTCACGCAACATCAGTCACCCCTCATATGTATATATATACATGATAATATCTTTCTCCCTCTGCCTACATATATACGCGCCTTTTTCTACTAGGCAATTGCCTTAACTAAATAAAAATTTCGATAAATCTCAAGGAAAAAAAAAAAGAAAAAACTCTTTCCAACAATTCTTCACTCATCTTCTTGACCATTATATTCCTCTGGCTTTTAGTCAAGCAAGCTCAAAGAAAATAAAAGTGGTATAAAAAGTTGAAAGACAAGAATGGAGTTTACTCCACTCATTCTCAAAAACTTATCTCTTTTGATTTTTTTTTTGTTTTTATCAGCATCGACGTCAAACAATTTGTATAGTCAAGATCAGTCTCTCTTGTAAATGTCCATTTATAAAACTATTTATTACATTTATATTCAATCATTCGCTTTATATATATGAGATAAACTGAAAGAATATATTTACAATTAAGTAATAAAAATATTTCTCTATAGATTTATTCAGAATTATAATAATTAAATAATCATTTATCTATATTGATTTTGATTTTCGTGAAATAACTAGTGGTGTAGATTGCGGTCAATTTATAATTGCGGCCATGCATAATTTATTCAATTTTAATCCACAAGTAAAACCAGTAATCGCTCCATATTCGAAACTTCTGTACATATTTACGTGTATATGTATAGAAATATAATATATATAGCGTATACGATTCATTTAAATTGGGGTTAGAGAATGTGAATAGTGATCGCGTTAAAATTTTGACGTGTTACATTTTATATTAGTCTGTTTGAGAACTGGTTGTCGTCGAATGAGAGCGAATATCACACAGATTATGAACTGAGGGGATAACCATGATATATATATACATATATTGAAGGGGAAATATATGGTATAGCATGAGGGAGATTGAAAAGGGTATGAGACACGTGCTGAAGAAACTTTAAACACATTTCAGTCGTTTGTATAGAGCAATTAGTATTTATAACAAGGGTATGCGCGCTTAGGGGTTGGGAAGTTGGCGTTGAGAGGGTATAAAAGTGCGAGAGTGAAAGGGAGAAAGACAAGGATGTTGCAATAGGGCGAAATTTTATCTGATACATCATAAAATGTGCAGAGAGGAAAAAAATAAACTAGCGATCTAGGAAATAAAAATATACAGAGTGAGAAAATAAAATATATATACATGTGTATATATGTGTTTGTATGGTCGATGGAGGGATGTATATGGTAAGGTAGTAGTGGTGCTAACCACATGCTGTGAACACCCAGTTTATGTTATATATATATATATATATTCTTCCCCTTTGTCCCTTCAGTGGCGTTCAAACGTGACGAGATTTTCAAATAAGCCACTCCTTATTTTTTTATTTTTTCTGTTTTTTTTTTCTACTTGTATATAGATAATATATACTGTCGCTGCTTGTCGTTTTTCGTTGTTTCTTAGAGATACATATAGTACATCAATCCACAGAGTATATTGACTTTCAGTATATATCTTCGGCATAGTAGAAAGTTGTCATTGCAATGGAAAAAAAAAATCTGATTTAAAATAATATGTGAAATGACTTTTATTCAGCTGACAATTAAAGTATTATTATTTAATTAAAATAGACGTGTATGGATTGATGAATTGATGAGGAAAGAGCAGTGGATTGGACAAATTAACGAGACGCGTTGTCTGTAATTGGTTATATACATTGTATATATATGTATCTATGAATTGATACGTCATTGATATTGATTGGTTGGAGTTGTCGTTGCGAGGACAATTGGGATGCGACGGATGTATATTTACAGAGAAAAGTGTACGTGTATCACAGAGGAACGTATATTAGGTAATCTCACTTGCAGGTTCATATTAAATACTACACTGTACGGCCTATCTCGCGCATTATATCACATATAATATATAATATAGTATAGTATATAGTAGAATGTATATGTGTATACACATAGCGAGCAAGTAAAACATTCCCCCGGGTGCTATTATTCGTGGTGAGTGAATACTGCAGACAAGAGTTTTTTTTTTCAACCATTTCATGATTATTAATTTATACGAATTTTTCCCTTCATTTTTCTTTGTGTCATTCATTTTTTCAACGTCACTTGAGGACGGTACGAAATCTGCAAATCGACCTCAAATTTTTATTATTTGATCCTTACTCATATGTTATATTTTATATTTATTAAATCGTGTATATATAAATATTTATGGAAATCTACATGAATTTTATTATCGAATAAATCGATAATTATAAATGCTAATGAAGCATTATAATTAGTTTATAGATTTCTATATTTTTTTTCTCAAATTATATTGCTAATACAGGGCATATAGATTAATATAATTATAAAATAAAAATTATCTACTTGGAAAAATGCCTAAACAATTATATATAAAAAGGTCAGGCTATTAATTATTCCAATTTTTTTTCTTGCATTAATGAAAACATCAACAGTTTAGTCACATGTCTCACATATTTATATAATTTTATATTATAGATATTTATATTAATGCTTATTTATAAATGCCAATAAATTTATAAATCAATTTTTTTTTTTTAATAAATTCATTCACAAAATAAAAATGACGATGTAAACACAGTCGGGTGATTAATCAATAGGAAATTAATCTGAACGTGTTCTGACTTACATAATATTATGTATTTATAATAGTATAAGAATAGGAAGAAACGAGAAAGATAGAAATAAATACGGCATGTCTACACAAAATGAGAACGAGTGAGATATATATTTATTTCACGGTGGATATGTATATACATATACAATGGGATAGAATCGTGAGCATAAGCGCAAGTGAAATAACTGAGCGAGCGAAAAGAGAAGAGTGATAGAGAAGCAGCACAGAAATCGATGCAAAAAGATGAGGGGAATGAAGACAAAGAACGAGTTTGAGCAAAACAGAGCTGAGGGAGAGATGAAAGAAAAGAAGAGAAAAAAAAGAAAAAGAGGGATAAAGCCAAATGCAATGACGAAAGTTAAAGTGAGATGAATATTCTCTCAGCAGAGTTGAGAATGTGAGAAAGAAGAAAACGCAAGTCTGCAAGAATAAAAAGCATATGGAATAAAGACGAAAAATACTTGAACGAAAATAAGTTGAAGGCAGATGGAATGGAAAGCATAATTTTTCAGCGCACACCGTGCAACGTTCAGAATTTTAATGACTTTGATGATGACGAGTGAAATGTGTTTAAAAGAATATATACATACACATATATCTATAACAGAGGAAAAAAAAAATGATCAGAAGTCAAATATGGACGTGGAAGAAAAATATAGAAGGAATTATATTTCTATATAAAAGTCAAAATTATGAAATAAATAAAACTGCATAAATATATATTTATTTATAAAACATCAATAATCCAATTCGTTTCAAGTTTTTCTACTTCATATACCGCTTAATTTATTCACCAATTTATTTTTTGATATTTTATGTTGTTTATTATATTCCATATTTTTACAGCTTCACTTTGCTTTTCATATTGTATATTTATTTATTTAATATTTTCATCATTAGCCAACTCTTTATATTTTTATACACAGTATTCTTTCATTCCCATATTGTTTTTGTTTTATACTCTGCTATAGTTTGTCATATACTAAATTCTCTCCCTTTTCTTTCACGTCTCATTGGCTATATCCTTTATAAAACATATGTATACGTATATATATATACATATACCCACGCTATATATACATATAGAGGTTCCTTTATTCATTCGAATATAAAGCGAAGAGGAACATATATATACATAACTTGGGGTCTAAAAACTTCTGCATCTTCAGCATGCGAAGAATGACTGGTGTTTTAGTTGAAATAAAGGGTCGCAGTAATTTCCATTTATGCCTCAAGTTTATTATTTTCTCCTCGAGAAATTACGATAGGCACTTGAGCATATGGATAAAATGCACCACAATTGGCACAGGTTATTTAGCTTATAAGCATTTCAGCTACTGAATGATAACGACTAACTACTTATTATCTTCTCGATTAACTATGATGAGTCTCAGTTTATATATTACACCCGAATATAAATTGAAATTCATCGTTGACTCATCCACTGGCTCATCAATTTTACTTCCAACTATCATCACTGACCCAACGTATATTTATATCTCACACTCGATCATGTGAACATAAATGTAACGCTCATACATAGGTGGCGCAGACTAAAATGTGTATATAATACATTTCAATGTTTTGATACTTTTTTTTTTCCTCGAATTTTAATACCTCGTGCTGTATATACAAAAATTAATCCGGCTATTAAATCACAAATGTAATATTTATTTTGACGAATAAGTTTGTGAATATAACGCTGGTATATGCATATAAAAATTTAAAAAAAAAATATAAGATATATTTTTCAGTTTATATCGCTTTATTTACCCACGAAGAACATTTAATATACATATTTTGATCGAGTGTGTGTTAGGAAATGAATGTATGTCTTCCACCAACGGTTCGAGATCGGAACAAATACAAAAGGAAGTTTATATATAGCAATATACAGTATGATACGTATAAATGTATATACACACGCAAAGTCGCATGCAACAAAAGCAATGGGCGTGCGCCATCTCCTTGGCTTTGCGTTCTCTTTACCTCTCTCTGCACCCTTTTCTCTATGCTATTTCGACCCCTATTTATTATATATTGTTGAGTTTATTCAACGAGGAGTCATATACATCGCCATCATGTGAAAATAATCCGAATTGTGGGGTGAGAGTATAAATGAAACAAAACAAAAAAAAAATATATGAAATTGTTAAATTTTATAATAATCTCATCATACAAACATTTGCCATTGAGATTTGATTAATCCATCATTGGTTACGCTCAAATGTTTCCAATTAATTTATTCAACCGTCATTATATACAATTCCATTTAATTTAAATAATTTCCATTATCATTATTTGATCAATTCAATAATTCTAATGAATTTAAAATGATTTTTATTTTATTTATTTTTTTATTTTATTTATTTTAATTATTGATATTGAAGAAAGGGATTAAGCATATAGATATAGTTAAAATTATTACACTATAATTATTTTTTTTTATTATTGATATTGGTGACGGTAAATATTAGCTGTTTAAATACCACATTGAATATATGTTTCTGTTTCATTGACTATACAAAGTTGAGAATCGCATGATGGCGCCGCACAAGAGTTGATCCACTGTGAGTATCACCCGGTGTGTGGGGTTGATGTAGCGCAGAGGGATGAGGCAGTACAAGCGCCAGAAAATCCACATGGGGCGGAGCAAAGTGCCGGTCGATATGAAACACCCCTCAATGAAACAACCTCCACAACCTCTCACCTTCTCTTTTCCTCTTGCTCGCATTGTACATGCAGCTTATATACATATATGTATTATATACTTATTCTCTTTTTGCACTAGCTCCTTCTTTTCCACTTCGTTCTTTACGTCTTATTCTTATACGTTCGCTTAGACTACTTTCTCCCTTTTTATGTTTTTGTGTGTGAAGTACTTGGGTGATTTTACTCTCGCATATTTCCGTGTGCGTTCCGCCCTTCTGTAGACATATACATCTACATCCCCAACTTATATGTATATATATATATATTACAGGATGTAATCCGTCATAACCGCGTGCGCGATGAAGGCGTGGACATTGCCAATGATGTTTTCTATGGTTTTATGTGAAAATATATTTTTATTGTTTTGATTCTCGACGGCTAATTTTTTATCCATGATATTATATAATTATTAGTATGTATGTATATATAAATGTGTATTTGTTTTATATAAAATATTTGTTTGCATATTTATATTTAAAATAATATTGTAAGTAAAAAAAAATTTTAATTATTTGGTAATGAAAAATTCGTGAGATTATAATATCGTAAAGAATTAATTTTTTATATTTATTTTAATTATTTAATGTTATAAAAAATAGAGAAATGTTTTTATAAAAATGTTTATTATTTTTTATGAGACTTTAAAAAAATAATTATAAAAAGAGATTAATTATAAATGAGAAAAATTGTCATGTTTTTTAGGTATACATCAAAGCTGTTATATAATATATACCTGAAGCGTGAATATATAGTTTTGACTGCGATGATTATTATTTTAAATAACACGCAAAACTTTATGATATAGTTAAATAATTTTTCCAACGTTAATACAAATATTTAAGATATTACTTGTATAATTATTCAAAGGGTTTAAATAGCTATATTAATATTCCACAAAAGCTAGCGAGGAAAAAAGAAAATATTTTCTGGTTTATTTTTTTATCGATTTTTTTTTTTTCACGGCTTATTAAAACATTCTTCATTTTCATACTACCCTTGTGTATACCTATATACCGTTATCCATCTGCCTGTCTCTTTAACTTTTACCCCCAGAGAATTTTAATAATTCGGAGAGAGTTTCATAAATGGGCGATAACGCGATAGAATTCTGGGGAGTAAATAAAAAATAAAAGCACAAAAGAAAAACGAAGTAAAATTATAAAGAGATATATATATATACATATATTCAATTATAGATAAACGCTTTAAATGAATTAGGGTCGATTATTTTAATTCCTCTACATATTTATTAAATATTAATTCATTCAAATACTCGTTTATTTTTTTAATTTAATATTCATATTATCTGCAGCACAATAAACAAATTATTGCAATTATTATTAGTATCTAGAACGCATATATATCGTATAACATTGTTCAATTTGTTTATATAATGAATATATATTGAATATCATTATTCAAAGCTAACTTTTCACATGATAGAATTTCATCAATATGAATAAATTGAACATCGGCGCGTTAATCTACGACTGATCGCACTCAATTCATCGTACACATGTATAACATGTGTATATCTATACATATATAAATTGTATATCCTATAAATACGCACGAGATAAAATATTACATGAGCCTAAGGCATGCAGCTGATGTGTATATCGATTTGTTGATATTTTTGTAGATTTATATCTTTAATTCATTTCCAAAACTTTCATTATACTCTTCAATTATTTTTCACATCGAATATCGATTACACATTAATCCCATTAAATATATTCAAATGCGACCCTCAATTTTTCACAAATAATTCAACATTAATTATCAATTATAAATATTTATTCAAATCTCTATATTTATTTTTATATTAAAATTGCAGTATATGAATGATGAATTATATTTTGATACGTGGGATATAATGTATTTTGGCTTTGATGATTGAGGGAAAAATATATATCTATTCATATTCCACAGACAGATGATGTATTTTCGTTTGCAATAAACTGCCATGATAGAGATAAACAAATAATATATATATTATATTTGAATGTGTGTTGGCATCAGTGGGGTATTGTGGAGATAAAGAGATAGAGGGTGAGAAATAGTGGAAAGAGAAGAGACATGGAAAATGTATTATGGCGTAGTATATCGACAGCTAACAAAGAGAGATATATAGAAATTTCGTGAGTGAGAAATGCTGAGTTATAATATAACATGTGCATAAATATATATATGAAGTATATAGTAATCATTAGCAGAAGGTTTCACTGCCAGTCTAGCTTGCTACATTACACAGTAGAAATATTTATACGTATATATATGTATGTATGAATTATATACATATAATGTATATTATTGTATGTTTATGGAATATAATTCAAGCTGTAAAGCTCGCTTTGTATATAAAATAATTTTGTGGCATATAACTGATGGTCGTATTTATATGTATATTTGATGTATAATTATTATTATAAATACGTATTTTTATTGTTATTTTTGGTTGTGTTGTATAGGAATTAATAAATAGATATATATTCGACTTAAAAAGTGAAGAAGAAAAAAAAAACAATTTTTATGCGGGTATAAAATTTTGTTATCTTGATTATACTGCATGTGAAACAAGAACAGAATACAATTGATTGTATATATTATATATATATGTATATGCATATATGTATAGTTAAAGATAAATATCATATCTATAAAAAAATCCCTGAGTTTAACGGGCAGATAATAACGTCAATCGATAGCTAGCTCTTATTATATACCTGAATTTATATGAAGTATAACAGATATGTATTTTTGTTTATTTTTTTTTTTTCTGGGCGATTTATGAAGAAAGATATGAATGAATATATTATACATTTATAATATTTATTCCAAAGCCATTATGCTAAGTGTATAGTATATATTATTTGAAATATATTTCATATAATTATATTATAATTATTCAGTTTTATTTATTAGTTGAATTTAATACACGTGAATTTTATTTGTAGATCAATTACATTTATTTTTTTATTTCGCATTCTTTTTTTTT
>JAQQBR010000002.1:9766615-9782663 GCA_030347285.1 Microctonus hyperodae
GAAACAACAAAAATTTTATTCAATAAAAATAAATATATATTTATTTATATAATTACATGTACTACATTTGTTGGTTTATATAAATAATTACAAGTATTTTACACTTAAAAAGGAGGCATATATTATTAAACATGAGGTTTATATTATTTAGACATTTATTTTTTAAACATATATGAAAGGAAAAAGAATATACTTCCCCTGGGAAAATCCACTTCCCTCGGAGATTGTATTACGTGCCATTATTCATCAAATCCTTATTTGCATTAATTTTGTTGAAGGATTTACTTCCATTATTCCTCTTATTACACTGTGCTAAAAGAGAAAGAAAAAAAAAACAAAAAAAGTATACGAATTATCTCTGAAAAACTATATATATTATTTCATTACTTACCGAAATAAAGCGCCGACGTCGTTGGCAGACATCGTCATTCGAGTTATTATTAAGTGGCAGGATATTTCAATTCCCCAAGACCTGATTTAGTTATGTATATATGTAACTTTAATATTGGCAAAGGACTGTACAAAATAGAAGAGGAGTTATATAAATGATGAATGTAAAAACGAGAGAAATACACAGCAGAAATAAATGCATAATTTATTGAACGCTCATGATATATATATTTGCAAGTGCTTTTTATATCTGTGAATTCCCACCGAATTTTCATTAACACTATATATACCGTAAGTGACATTATGATTTATCGAATGTAATGATGAAAGAGTTTGGATATAGTAAAAAAAATAATAAAAGAGTTAAGAAAATATTATAAAAGTCTGTTTTGATGAGAAACGTGTTGAAGGATTTTTTGAGGCAAAATTTTAATTCTCGCGATTTATTATTAATATAGTATTATAGTATAGAAGAGTGTATAAAACGTATTCGTTCTGCGCAAGCGTTTGTTGTCAACCGAAAACTTCTTGGTATAGTTCATAATTGTGGCCGTTATTTATGTTAGACTCGAGAGCGTAAGAAATTGGCAATGGACGTTGAGGATGAAGAAGAACAAGCAAAAACGAAGAGTGTATAAATGGTGGTATAAAAAAAAAAACGTATAGCATATCGTAGTTTGTGTATATAATATAACCAAAAAGACAGGAAAGAATTAAACATGAATAGAAGTTGAAATATATTTTAGCAAAAAAATTTTGCAAATTCATTTTTCAATTTTTCTCAACATTTTTTCATTAATATTATATTTGTGGATGGTATAATTAAATAAATTTTATGCATATAAATTGAAATGCATTAGAATTTTTCCTTTTTGTTTTGTTGTCTTTTGTATGATTTTATAGTTTAAACTTTAAATACATGTTTAGTAATGAGCCATGAATAAACTGATAAGGTAACAAAGGAAAAGCGAGAAAAAAATCTATGACACAATATGCTAATACGTATTATAAATAATAATCTTCTTAATTTTATGTTTTCACAAATCGATGAAGCTTTATATATAAATTTTTACTTTCTAATTATTATTTAATTGAAAAATATCCATTTTAATGTGAATTTAATGGCAGGCTTTTAGATTTTCTGCTTGGCAATAAGCTTTATTACAATATTTCGGTTATATTATATATAGAATACCATTTCGAATTTTATTTTATAGTTGTATTGCTTGATAATATCAGTACAATATAACTATACATGTAATGAAACTTTTCAAATATATTTTGAAATATGGTGGTGGCCATTGATTTCGGACAGCAGCTGGTGTAAACGATTTGTGGATCTTGGTGATTGCAATAAAAATAAAAAAGTTAATAATAACAAACACAAAAAAAAAATCGAAGGAAAAGATGGTGCAAGAGACAAATTTAATATCACTTCGTTTGTGAATTAGGAAATCTGGAGCTTTATAATATATAGTTAAAAAAAAAATTTGTAGAAAAAAAATATTTTTGAATGGTTTTTTTTTTTTATTTTGAAAATATTTATATGATCGAGCTTGTATCTCATAATTTAATATATACAATAAACACTCGTAAATGATCTGAGATAAATATATTGCATTGCTTCAGTGTCAATAAAAATTTTTTATGCAAATTATTTTCCACCCTAAATAATATTTTATAATACAAACAAACAGATGTTTGTCACGCTCGAATAATAACGTGGCAAAGATTGAGTGAATAATAATCGCATATTCATGTAGCAAACGAAAGTATATATATATATATACATACATTTTCAATCAGGAAAAATGTTAATGCTCGAATTTACTACAGTCAATAAAAGCATTTTCAATCATAAAAGAAAAAAAAAATGATATTATATACTGTATTAAATTTAAAAATATCAAGTACTTTGTGGCACAAAGAGAAAGATGACGGAGGCATAATCAGCACTTCTATTTACCGCATAATGATGTTTAACTCGCTGAGAAACTTGTCAGTCATCAAACTCCATGTGCCTAATACACAAGATTTTTTTTGCCCTCTCTTCTTTTTATTTTATATATTATCATTATTTTTTTTTTCGTTTCGAAACAGCGGTGGCAAGGTTGAGGATATATATATATAAGAAAGGAAAACAAAATGGAGAGAAGGTGCCTTTGTCTCGGAATGGAGTTGCTGACTGAAAGAAGACAAGAACGACAGCCGGCTCTGGTCTTCTCTATTGCACTCGTTCCATTTCATATATACTCCTCTCCCTCGCCACTTATTTTATTTTATAAAACACGTTGCTAATACACTTGACCAGTTGCCTTCAAGAAAGAACCCCATATATACCTATATACATTCACACACACACACACATGCGAATAAATATATACCTTTAGATATATTATATATGTGCTTAAATATATATTTGGTAGTATTATACGTATACGGCTATAAAAAATAGTTCCAGATTGGGTGAGATGAAAAAAATATATAAAAAGGATGAAGAAAACGAAGAGAAAGGCGGAGAAAGAGAGAGCTGAATTGTTAGTGGATTAATGGTGGCGGAATATATATACTAGTCGTTGGCACTTCCGTTGACGCGTAGCACCGCAACAAACGTAATCGTATGTTCACAAAGCAACAGCCGCCACCACCACTTGGCCACCCACGCATTTGCCTCCGTGCGTGGCGGGAGACACAATTTATGCCGCGGGCAAACGGTCACCAGCCGCGGCGACTCGTTAGGAGTAATGCTCGAAGAAGATGAGTGTAGAGAGATTGAGGAGTAAAAATGGTTTGCGAAGAGGATACAGTAGAGGAGACAGAAAACGTATTAGGCTTATATGTAGATATATACTGTATATATATGGATGGAGAGTATATATACAAATTATTCTTACTCATTCTCACTCCGTCAACGATGTCAAGCGAAGTCCTCTGTATGAGAGTGATGACAATCGATTTTTTATTCAGTGCGTGTTGAGAGAGAATTATGAACAATATATATAACGATGGGAAAAGAAAAAAAAAATTTTTTACTATAGGTGTATCATGATTGATTGATTGATTGATTGAGTAATTTATTGTTTATTATATCGTTATTATTTTTGTTTAATTTGGAAATTGGGTGACGGTTGGTTATAAGGGAATTAAATTAATTAATTGGATAAAAAAGTATAAATAAACTTGCACTCATGTGGGATTTAAAAATAGAATCGATTCATTTTAGTTTTATTGTATGATGATAATTTATCTTTTACAGAAATTATTTGAATGCTCGTCAAATAAAATTATCACAGGTCATTAATTTCTCATTGCTGTAAATCGTAGAATAGCCATGAAATTTTTATTATTTTGATTTCGATGAACGAGTGTTTGCTGCGATATTTTATTCATGATTGAATTTGTAAACTTTAAAGTCGATGAAAAATAAATAATAAAAATAATAAATATACAAAAAATTGATATTTTTCTAACGAGGAAATGAAATGAAATAAAAAAAAAAAAAGTTTATACAAGAGAGAAAAATATCATGAATTAAAAAGTGCACACACCCAACGAGTTTCGTTCCTGAAAGAACAGACGGCCCTGAAGACCGAGGTTATACGAAAATTGTCGACAAAACTCGAACTAGCTGAAGGCTCGTTGCCCATGTGTTGTGAGCTGTAGCGAGTGCTTTGTGACGCGGGCGGTGCAGTGTCCGCATTTTTTTTTCTGCAGTAAAACGAACAAATAAAAAAAATACACAAATTATTCCTGTGAAATAAATGAATTAATAATTGATATAAAAAGGTGTGGTGCTCTTAGTATATAGTTGAAACTTTTAATTTCGGGTGTGTCCGTGAGAAAACCCGGCTTCGTAGTTGAATAGCAAGCAAGCAAGCACACTTGGTCGTTGAGCTGAAAGGCCGCTTATCGTCGCGTTGGTAAATGTTAGTTGGTATATACCGACAGCACACAGATATAAACACACATATCTGGGGCTCGCTGGCAGCGTTTGGTTAGTGTAGTTTATACGAGAAAAGGAAGAAAAAAAAAAGTGGTTTGATGCGAGAGTGCAAAGGATGAAATAATAAAGTAAATAAAAACGTAAAGGACAGGTATATGTATATAGGTATACTTGTTAATATTACACAGCGAAGTGAATGAAAAAAAAATTAAAAAATACCAGTGTGGTAAGATGAAACGAGGGGTTTGGTGTGAATTTACACGAAAAAAATTGGCTTCCAAAACAACTCGTCATTTCATACTTGTATAGGAAATGTATTTATTTATAAAATGCAATGTATTTATTGCTGCATTGACCACGCATGTATTTTATAAATAATATTAAATAACAACTTTGAGAAAATTTCATTTTCACTAGTATTAAAATATTAAATTGTGGAATATATATATATATATATATTTTTTTTCGTTTTTTATTTATTATTTATTTTTTTTTCTTTCATTTGATATATTTTATTTTCTTCAACGCGCGTGTGTAAAAACGTCTGTGCGCCAAGTACAACGAAAATGTGTGCGCAAACATACATCGGGAGAGTGTAGAGAAGGCGGCGATCGCGCCCGCTGTCGGCGAAAAAGGGTGTGCGCGTAAATCGAATGCTATATACATAGTTGTATGAAAAAAAAAAATTCAGTAATTATATATGCATATATCAAAACAATTCATTGGCTAAACAAATAATTAATTGTGTGTAATAGGATTTAATGTGTTAAATGAAGACGCAGTGATTGTGAGTGTATTTAATATAATTAAAATAAAACATCAATAAGTAAATATAAATGAATAAATAAAGTGTTTGGTTTGTGGACAAAGAATAAAAGTAACGAAGAGAAATAAAAGTGATAAAAGTGAAAGAGGAAAAATTTTGTACAGTCGAATTTACGTCCGTTGGATTACTCCGAATTTTCCGTTTTTCATCATGGTGGCAAAATCAATGTAGAGAAGAAGAAACAAACGAACCAAGTAAATATCTAAAGTGGATATACACACTTATATATATATATACATACACGTTGCATATATGAAGCAGTTTATGGATGTAAAAGAAAAAGAAGAGAAACGATTGCAGCAGGTGTAGTTTTAAAAACGATGCCTTCGTTTGAGTGTTCCTTGCTGCCGACAACACAATGGTATGTATCCCTACTTCGTCCTTAGTTCAGCCTGATTAATTTCTGTATACTTATCTTAACCTGCATACTTTTATGTACGCATATAATATATATAATGTGTTTAATACAATCGCGCGCATTCTTTATGTTCACGATTCAATTCTCAATTTGTAATTTACTTGAATAGTCAAATGAATAGACGAACAAGTTTAATAAAAAATAAATAAATATTCGTACGTATGTGTATGTATTATGACTTTATATACATGTGTTTAATGTATATGTTATTTATTTGATAATGTAAATAGAATGAAGATGAATAAGATTATAGTATAAAAATTATTTAGCTTCATGTTAATATTATATATTTTTATTTTGTTCATGGAGAGGTCTACAAGAGCTGTCACTTGAGTCTGTAAGTGCTACTTATCATCACGGTGTTTGTGGTCGCAATATTATTTTTGTGTCTATGTGTATTTGAGTTTTGGCTTTGACCCATGTGTACATTTACGTCATCGATATGTATACAAGTGTGATGAATATTCAGATATACATTTGAAAATGTGTATCTGCTTTTGTATCAATTTTTTTATCTGCAATATGTGACGCTTTGTCTCTCAGAGAGCAATATGCGCACAATGCGCATGCGCAGGAACGAGCAGGTACATGTGTATAATACATACACATATATACATATTATATAGTTATGAACGCACAACACTGCAAAAGGCGTATGGAATTTTTTTTTTTTTTTGACGAATTTTTAACTTTGGCAAAATGTGGAATTTTAAAATTTTATTTTATGTCGTAATTGTGACGCAAATATATTTTCTTTGAAGATGTGTGCGTGTGTGTGATGTGTTTATATTCTAATTTCTATTTTGATTTCTATTTATTTTAAACATTTACGTTAATACGAAATGTTTATATTTCTTTATAAAGATTTTATAATTTTTGATTGGTGTTTATTTTATTTTTATTTATGTGAAATACTGAAGGTGTTATATTATAATATCGCGAAATTATATTTATGAATATATGTCGACGTGTATGACATTGGGGTAATTCAGTTGTCATTTTTATTTGAGTTGGGGCGATAAAAAGGGGCATGCGAATTATTGGCATAATAAATATAAACATATTTATAATCGTACGTGTATAAATACAATATACTAGCTCAATTATCATCAAATTAAATCATTGATAATTACAATCTTTCATTTATATACACGCCCAATATGATGAATCTTCTGTATATTTATATTTTATTTATTTTTTTTATACACAATATAAACTTAGTATCCAATAGGTATACAGATGTGTCAGAATAAAATATAAATATATTTCTCCATGTACGTGCTAAATATTCTTGCAATGTGTGTCCCATATATTTCACGTATTAAAATGGTATCCATTGCTCTGCGGGGAATCGAGAACACGACATATTCAGTATAATATTCTGTCCCCTCCTCATACACAGCAGCTCTCATACTCGAGTCCTTCTCCACTTGATTTACCGTTTTACTGCAGTGCAAAAATAAAATTACATTTATTTTTATTTTATCTCGAATTTTTTTTCTCTTCTTCTTTCTTATTTTCGTTCTCACTTTTGTGCTTGGTTTTATGCCTCTATTGATCTCTCTTGTTTCAACAAGGAATACTGATGTCAGACTATGTGCCGCGCGGTATGTATGGGGCTTCAGGGTAATCGTTGCCAGCGCACGCGCTAATTGGATAACGAACTGCACTTATACAGTGAGTGAGTCAGTAAGTGAGTGAATGAGTAGTGTTGGGTGGGGGGGTCAGAATAGAGCACGCAAATTAATTGCGACAAACTGATTAAGCCTGAGACCCAGCAAATCATCAACTTCATATTATAAATTATTACATCACGAATATATATAATATATAATAATTATTATTTATATTATTTATATTTATTTAATTTGATTATTTATTTTATTAATTTGCTGTATTGCTGTATGTATAATGTTGTGTATAATATTAAATTTCATGATAATATTATATTTATCGGAAAAGAAAAATATATTTGTTTTGCTATTAATTCAAAAGACAATATGGCAATATTCATTATTAACATTGTATATGGAATATAATAATAGTAAGGTATATATATTGAAAAATAAGCACGTACACGAATAGTCTGTAATATAATTTTATGCGTCCAGATGTCAATATTGAATATATAAGTATATATATATATATATACACATTTATGTGAGAAATTATCGAGCCTCTTTCGAGGCCTCTTTTCTTTCCCTTTCATGCGCTTTTACAACAACATCTGGTTTTTATAATACCTCCAACTATTTTCCACGTGAAATATAAGATTATAATCTTATGGTTTCTCTATAAGTTTAATCATCATCAAAACTCAGAATGATTTATTTCATTGCCTGTTTTACTAACTATTACAATAAAACTTGAAAAAAAAAAACCCCCCATCCGGGTAATATTTTTATTTAATATTATTCGTTGATCCTAAATAACTTTTTAAAACACACAACGTACCACAATAATTTATCCATATTGAATACATTTGATATACACATGCGATAATGATAAGCATCATTTGGCATTAAATCAACACATCATTGCTTGTATTGCTTGTAATCACAATTAATTTTCGACACGAAATACGTTCTCATTTTTTTTTTTTTGCTTTCTCAAGCCGGTTTATTTATTTTTTTTTCTCTTCAACTTGACATCGGTGTTTCTACTTTTTTTTTTTCTCTTGATCGCTCGTTGTTCACCGATCAATCGTGGCAGTATCTACCGCATGAATCAGTGCGAGTTTGTTTGCGAGAACGCGATGTATAGTGGGGGCAATGAATTCTCTCTTCGCAAAGAGAAAAGTAAGGGGCGTAGAGTGGGGAGGGAGACTACATAGTGTAGTATATATATATGTTTATATATATATATTATACAGAGCAGCGCACACGAAGAAGCCAGAAGCGCGCCTCAATCACACACAACTAAACGAACTACATAGGCACGAACGGTAAATTGCTGTCAACTAAAAGGCGATGGCGCGTATAAATGTAACGTCCACATAACGCTGTTTGCCGATACGCGTTACGATATACATAAAACATGACGATAGTGATATGTTCGCGCACATGAAATACTCGCTAACAATATTTATATGCTTATATGTTCGTATCTATATATGTATACATATATGTATGTATATACATGGTTGGGCGTACATGAGCTTAGCGGTCCTCGCGTAAAATTTAATCGCGATGGGTCCAATATGTTTCCGTTTTTCATGATGTATATATACACAGCAAAAATAATCAGGGGAAAAAAAACTTTTTGTATAAATAAAAGGTTTATTAAATATTTATCTAAACTGGACTGTTTTTTATTTTAATATTTTTATTTTGTCTAATATAAATCATGAATTTTGTAAAGTAGCTAAATTGAATAATATTAAAATTTTTATTATTAATTATATTTATATTCTGAGGTTTTAATTTAAATTAATAATTATTTGTAGTAAAATATTTTTTTTTAACGGTATTTAATTAAAGGATATAAAATGGGTATATATTTTTTATATGGTTTATAATTGCGATTGAATAAATGAAATTAGAGGGAATGATTATTTTCAAAATTTTCACTCGAGTTAACTGCGAGTTTGTTGTGTGCATTATATACATTCCAGAATGTACCGGGTGGACGAGCTGCCACACGGAAGCAAAAGAGAAGCTGGCAAACATATTGTCTGCATACATATATACACGTATATGTACATATAAATTCAAACATAGCATTCACACTCACAATCTTTTCCCCTCTGCCGTCCCTTGGTCGATCTCTACATCACGATCAACAATTGCAAAATACACAAAGTCACGTTCCATTGAATTTTTCTCCCCCAAGTGTGGCATACTAAGTATAACGTCACATTGAAACAGATTATATAGATACTATACTGTACCGAATCGTCAGAAGCGCCAAATTCCAAAGATTACGAAGACCTCCAGCGCCGCTTTTCAGCTTCAATCTATACATAAATCTCCGTGTAGAGCCAAACAGTGTTAAGTCATGCGCAAAAACGTATGGACTTAATTCGTCGAGCTCTGATGCATCGATATAAATGTTTGTATGTATCAAAAGTTTCAACACATGTACACGTTCCTATGCATTTATATACGTTGTACAAGAGTATTGGTTTGGGATATCGCAGCAATATTTTTCCAGGCGAGGAATGCCGGGCTCTACGAGCGAGTGCAAAATGGCTGCCAGCAAGAGAGCGCGATCGACCGTGCGTACGCTGGGGCCAGCACCATCAGACTCTCTCATCCCCACTACATACAAATAAAACCCATCCAACTACCTACTACTACTACTACTATACTATATGTCTCTTGCGCCTGCTCATCCTACCATCCTTCACCCTACGGCGCCTCTTGCCCCGCCATTACTGTAATTCTTTTTTCTCTTTTACTCTTTAATTCTTCCATTTCTTTCTTTCTTTTTTTATTTTCAAATTTGTACGTTCTAACCATCTAGTTTCCTGTCTATTTTATTTACTGAGTGTAGTGAATTACACCGGCTCGTTGCTTATAATTATATTTCCCATAATTATCCACTGTATTTTTATTTATTATCAAATGATTTTATCACATTTTATTTTTTATTGAGTTTTATTGTGTTTTTAATTTTATTTACTATTCTTCGGGTTTTTTTTTCAAATGTGTATTTTGTTTTTCCCTAAAGCTATTGCTAAAGGCATTTAATAAAGATTTATCTATCTATCTATTTATCTTACTCTTCCACTTTTCCTCATTTCCTTGACATGTATATACCAGCACTTTCATCTCGTTCTTATCCCATTGCTGTGGGGATATATTATGTTCTAGCACTATACTCTTTATGTCATTCTATTTGTCTTTCTTCTTTGTATATATATATATATTCTCGTCACCACTTTTTCCTTTTTTCTTCTTTTTCTTCTCTTATACACACATATATCCTCATATAATTCACGTCTCAATTTTTTCATATCTTTTCTTTATTCAAAATTATATATTCCAATATTTTTTCAAACTCGTTTCATATTTCATACACATTTTATTTTATTTATATAGTGTAGTTGTGGTACGCCAATTTTAATTTAAAAAATATCTCACATATTACATTGATTATTGTAATATTAAATTAATACATACATTGTATATGTATATTATGTATCAAACCACAGCGTGTAAACAGAATATATAAAGAATACATACATGCATATAACTATACGAAACTTGGCTGTCTCTCAAGCTATTTATACATATATATATACATATGTAGGTGTATATAGATGGACTCGTGGGAGCTGTATGACTGTTTGTATGTAAGAGAGACTTATCACAACATGCGCACAGTCGTATAGTGCACCACAACATAACGTATACACACTAATTGTGCGGTGTAGCCACCGGAGTTACATTGTTGTCTCGCATTAAGTGCACGCGTTATTGCACGGCTGGTACATAGTCATCAACGAATGCAGAATGCTGCCATTGACGTGCATCGCATATGTATGATTATATGCTTGGTTTAATATATCAAGAAATTTTGAAATATAAAACCATTTTTCCTGTTACATTTCTACTGGAACATCGAAGATTACACATATGTATTTATATATATATATACATACGTGTTGTTTTTATTCATGTATTTTATGTTGGAGTTGTCGGAAATCAAATAATAATTATACTGTTAAAAATTATTATATGGTATTACATTCGGCGAATATGTAATAAAAATAATGCGATGAAGAGAGGAATTATAAAACACATTATTTTTTATTTTTATCACCATTAATTAATTTTCAGTTAATTATTTATTACTATGTATGAAAATACATCCGATAATTAAAAATAATAATTAAGTATTGAATAGGAATAATAGTGCAGTTGGTTAATAAAAATATTTAAATGCTGACATTTATTTGAATAATTGCACGAACATTTGTCGTATTTTATTTATTTTTATTATAAAGAATAAAATATATATGTATATAAATTTGACGGAGGAAAGTGATATTTAACCGACAAAGCATTGAAAAAAAAAAATGAAGACGGAAATGCTGTAGTGTGTGTCGACAGGTTTTCAATTACACGCACACGTCAGCTGGGAACCACGAAAGAGGAGTTGTCACAATTCTCCCCATCTTCCTCTCGCTCAAACTCGCCCCTCTTCAAGCAATCTCGACTTACGAACATGTATTCAATATTATACTCGATATATCGATGTCACGAGAATGAAAATCACCGCGTTAAATAGGCAGTGGGCATTTTATTGGATTCGCAATCCACTGTGAGAATAACAAAAGATGAGCATACATATATCGTGATGAGGGGAACATAATACATATTGGACACAAAATATATACATTATATATTTTATATATAATAATCTCTTTAGTAATATTCCTCAAGGATTATTTTTTTTTTATAATGCATGGTGATATATGTTATGTATTTTGTTTGGCCCAATAGACATATATAAGTTGGGTCAGTAACCTGATGCCATTTTTATTTTATTAGACGGACCGAGACCCGCAACCTCAATATTTATATATATACAACTGTTTCGTTCTCTTTGACTGACTGTGTAGTATATATATAGTGAGTCAGGGCCTTATAATATATACATATATATTATATATATACTTACTTATACCAACGTGTTTTCTATTATACTTGTTTCCGCTCAAGTCCATATCGTGTGCGCTCTTTTTTGTTTTTTTTTTTGTCTTCTCTTTGCACCGTTTATATTATGATGCTATATTTTTTTTTCTTTCGCTATTTTATTTTTCTTACAAATAAACACGCACACACATGGCTGCGTGTATAAATGTTTACATGAAAAAATAAAGGGGGACCGCCGACTGCGTTATTTTATATTTTATCTTTCTGTTATTATATATGAATTGTTTAAGAACGTTGTCAATTGTTCTAGTTCAAGTGTCGCTCCCACAGTGTTGTATTTTTATCGGTAATACATTGACATATATTATATATGTATTATATATGTACATAAATATGTATATATATGTGGATATAATAGTGACACGCGCGTGTTGACAGAGTGAGTGGTTGAGCGCGTTTGTTTGAGTCGATAGTTCACCGCACACGCGTTTGTACGAATAACCAGCGAGGTATATATTTACCAATTTACACTTTTGCACGCTATATGTTTTCAATATATTAATATGTAAGTATAGGAATCGATGTATATATGATTTAATGGTGTGTTATGAGAAATAGACATGACAAATGTGAGGTTTTATTGCGGTTTCATTTTGCTAAGTGTAGAAAAAAATTTTTTTTTTTTATTCTATTTATCAAAGGCTAATATTTCTTTGTTTTTTCTTATCTTTATGTTTTTATATACGTCAGTATTTATATTTATATAAATAGATTATAGAAAAAAATGTTTGAATTAATTTAAGAAAATGAAAAATGGTTTGTATATTTTAGTAGGAAAAAAATGTCATGATTTGGATCAGATTGATTGAATCTGACGCGAATCTATTAGTTAATTTTTTTGTAGGTATATACACTGATAATGTCGTTGGAATTAAGTTGAGGAAAAAAATATATAATATCGTGTCATGCTTAAATATGTTTCCCGATCGATTCGGTAGACTTCACTCCCCTTTAATGTATGTATATAACGTCTGGCTTTCATTTCATGCTGGCTAACTCGACGTTTCAATTCCTGTGTTTACCAGTTACATTAAAAGTCGCGGTAGCGACTCACGCCAAGTACATTATATTTACGGTAATGTACATTGTACCGTTATATATTATTTTCAATCGATGACCACGGTCAACTGCAATATCTTAACCTGCATTTTATATCTTAATTTTATTCATTATTATCTTAATTATTATTCCAATTTATCAGAGTAGATGACAGCTTTTCACATTATATATCAATATTAAATTATTTCAATGTAAAATATCTTTAAATACTGATTGGAAAAATGACGAAAATAATAATGAAATATATAAAAAAAAATTACAATTATTTGTAAATATAATATTGCAATAATTAATATTGGGAATTATTTGGTCGAAATAATATGAAGTAATTTTTTTTTTCGTGCTTATATATATATTTGTTCGCGTGTAATAAAAGCTCACTATATAAACATTATAAATATATTGCATATAATATATGCACATGATATTATAATAATATTCCTTTCAAATTCCAAAAATAAATAGGATATCACAATAAAGTATTTTCTTGCTTGATGTGCAGTAAAGATTAGAAGTCAAATTTCTCTCGCCATTAAAGCATGCGAGCATATATATATACATACAGTATTGACATAAATATACGTATATACCGTCTCCATATACATTCATATATGTAATGAGAATAATTGAATGAAAGAATTATTTCCATGAAAAAAAAAAGATAGCATAAATATTTAAATTATCACTCAACATGTATTATATTATATACCTATATGTATTCTTCCATGTGTATATATATATGAGTTTATAAAGCGAGAGTCAGATATTGAGGTGAACGTCTCTTTGTCGTTGTAAAGCAACGTTTGAACATAAAAAGTCATATATATATATATTATATACATATAAACACACACCGTCTAACGAAGAGCGCACTTGTGCTCTTGTGTTTCGAACAAAATGAAGAGAGAAATAAAAGATATAGAAAAAAAGGAAGAAAGAGAAAGGCAATTTTACGGGCTACCGACACGACGTGTTAGTATACATACATATATATAATAAGTCTCTATATATATCACATATAAATAAAAATCCCTATATACTTTTACAATGCCACTGTAAAACTTTTTCAAATGAACACGCGTCGTTTAATTCTCACTTTTTTTTGTATATATACTTATATTATTTTTTTTTTTCTCAGTATTATTTGCACTCTCTTTTTTTTTCTCCTTTACCAATTTTATATTATGTGTATTATAATGTATACATGGACGTATATAAAACTCGTAGTGCTTCTCAATATGTATGAATAGATATGTATGTAGATTTATATACATATATATTTATTGTATATCAGTTGGAACTGTATAAACATTAGCTACCGTGAGCGTTCAGCACGGCTGATTTATTCCTGAGTGTCTATTATCTTTCGGACTTGAACGCACACGGCAAATGAAGATTACCATCGTGTGTTTAAATATATGCATGTGTATAACATATGAATGTATGCATGCATGCAAGTGTATTTGTATGTGTATATATGTATATATATATAGGAGGAGATAACCTTCGCGAGTGAAAGCCGCGCACTCTTGGGTCAATTAGATTCCTATCCATGACCTGCAGAATTTTATTTATCTGTATATTATTATTAACTGATTTATTTATCTTACCGCGCGTTCATTCATTTTGTTTATATTCATTGATCATTTTATTTAATGCCATTTTCAATTTTATGTATATTTATTTGTTTTATTGTGTTGAAATTCAAAGTGAATAAAAGTAAAAAAGAATTAACTTATTTTGTCAAGAGCTCGTTGGGAATTCGGAATTTTTTTTTATCCATTGCGATTATTTTTTTTGTATTAGATATAAAATTAAATGACTAATTTTTGTCTCCATTGTTATTGTTGTTAGAATATATTTTATGTTGGAAATATATATTGGGATTAAACTAGATTTTATGACGTTGAAAAAAAATGACGATTATAAATAAATAAAAATATTTCTCGTATAGATAATTATAATGTGTAATTTTCAGTTGATAAAAATTGACTTGTTAAAATTAATGGATAGAAGTATTTTAATTTCCATTTGGTTTTACTTTAACACTGTATAATACGCATATTTCTTAATTACCGTCACATAAAACAAACGGTAATTAATATATACGTTTTCCTTTGTTTAACATTAATCGTTTAAACTGTATGAACAAACTGAATCATTTAGATATGCTCAAGATAATTATTCTATACATAATCAGTTTGTTGAAATACATGTACATTTATATAAACAAATACTTTATATATGTTAAATGACTAGGGTATTTGATAAATATTTTATTATCTTGGCTGTAAATATTTATTTGATATCTGTCAATCTGTTTTTCAAGTATATTTTTTATTTAGTATATTAAAACTGAACGATTAAAATAAATTTTATTTCTGCGGCCTCTAATCAATTGTTATTTTATTTAATAATAAAGCAGTAAAAAAAAACAATTACGTACATATTATGTAAGCATAAACTATATAAAAATATTTATGCATACACTAATACACATAGTTTATAAAAAATAATTAAATAATATTGCATTCAAAGCGTTAGATTAATTAAAGTATTACAATTTGTATAAATGTGCATGTATGATTTGTGAATAATTACCACATCGACCTTTCATCTTAAATAATTATACAACGCAACGCTTGAGAATTATAAACAATGCGTAAAAGTCCTCGAGTAGACAATATATACATACTATAATTATTATCTCTTGTCTGAATAGTCATTCTCACTAGACTTTGAAAGTGTAA
>JAQQBR010000002.1:9782673-9795308 GCA_030347285.1 Microctonus hyperodae
TTTTTTTTTTTTTTTTCTTATCATTAAACTATAAAATTTAATATCAGTAATATTGTAATAAAATTATTTCTACAATGCTCCATTTAAAATTATCAACAGAGTTTATCATATAATGCTTGCAAAAATTTATAAATATTCATTAAACATTGCACAAATTTCATAATTAATTGTCATGTATGCGTATGCATGTGTCTGTTTATTGACTGCGGTTTTTAATATATACTGAGCTGAATATATGTGTGGATACTTATACATTTACACATATATACTACAAGGGGAACCAGTGTGCCTAAACGCCAGGAGTGTAGATGAGAGTCAAGTGATTATCTCAACACATACACACGAAGTAAGAATTGAGAGACGCGAGTGAGGCGAATGCATGATGAGCAACGTGTATTGTAGAAAAAGCCAAAGCACTTTTGCGGTAGTGTGGATATTATATATATATTTATGCGTGGTGTGTGCGTATGTATGTTTGAATATATGTATATACATCTGCAGTCTTGAGCGAGCTCAAGGTATGTTCACGGTGACAGCGACTATAATGCCGTAAATGTCAGGAGCCGAGGGGGAACTGCCGAAGAAGGCGCTGAAGTAAAGCAGCAGCCACCGGTTTACTATTGTACGAGAGCGACAATGAAAGGAAATATATAACAGAAGAATAGAGAGAGAGAGAGAGAGAGAGAAGAATAAAGAAAGAAGGTGAAAGAGCGAATGAGACGTGCGAGAAGGAAAAATAAGTGAAAGAGGAAGGGAGAGATAAATACAAAAATGCCCAGGCAAAAACTTACGACCTCACTCCTTTCAATGGTTTCGACAATTAAGACGGAAGTTTATAATAAACGCAGATGTCGTAATTGCTGTATTTAAAGTTTGCGTGACTTTTTTTTATATTCTCTTGTTTATTATTTTTTTTTTTGCTAGAGGATTATTATCTTTCATCTTTCCTTTTTTCTTTTATTAATATAAAAACACCTTTACATTTCTGATGAATTTAGGAGATTATATTTGAGTGATGAAAAGAAATATATTTGTCAAATAAATGAGCGAGTTGAAAAAAACCAAGTTGAATTATATGACTTCCAAAGAAATCAACAAAAATATTTTTTTGTGTATGAAATTGTGTGTGTGTGTGTGTGTGAGAGAGCGAGAGAGAAAGAGCTCTTGTGTTTCAATGAAGTTTTACTGTAATTCCAACCCTCGATACAATGTTGAGGGTTACACAGAGCTTTTCTATTGTGCAAGCTGCATCCAATCCACATTGGTGGAGACGTATATACACTTCCCCAATGTCTGAACTGTTTACTGAATTCACTCATAGGAGAGATTCTGTGGTATGGAAATGAAGAATGCAAGTGAGTGCGCCACAAACATTGGTTGAGTGTGAGGAAGAAAAAGCGAATGGAGTCAAGCTAATGCAAGAGACCTGGCAATGTGTATGTACAGTGAAATAAGTGCGAGTGAAATACCATGAGCGTAAAAGCCGAGGGGAAGAATGGATAATGTTGAACGGTGAGAAGAGAGAGGACGAATGAGTATAAAGTAAGATAAAGATAAAAGTAAAATGAGGATGGGTAAAAAAGTGAGATGGTAAGATAGAATGAAGGCAGTAAAGTGAACGAGGATAGAGAGAATGAGCCTCTGTCGGTGTCGGGTCTGCCGACGGAACAGAGCAGGTAGAATTGGATGATCGTGTTCAACACTCGTGGAAGAAATGAGATAGAGCTAGTATTCCATAAAACATTGGCGTCGACATTCTCACAAAATTATTCGCTTTATGTATACTGTATAGATATGAACAAATATAAATAACCAATAGATTTTAATTTTAATAATTCATATAAAGAATTATATTTAATTATTCATATATGATTTATTATTAATTATAAATATGAGTGAAGAATAATACAATTTATTGTGTCAATTTATGTGTGATATTGTGATGGGAAAAAAAAAATTTTACTTTATTATTAAAATTAATCTGGGACAATTATTGAATATATATTATTATTTGATAATTTGTGATAGAGATAATACGATGTATTGTGGCTTGTAATAAGCATATGTTATGAGTATTATCTAAATCCACGATAAATTACGCCAATGGTTGGTTGTGTGAGCGCCCATGTACCGGGGCGAAGTAGCAGTGGGACTAGTGGGAGAGCCAAGAGCAACCCACGATGCTACAGTGAACGCCAAGCGGTTGGCCTGGCGGTGGCGTTATACGAGACGGAGGTGAGGGCCTTCACAAATGATTGTGTACTGAACCGATATCTAATTCATCGTTAAATCGAGTATCAGAATTTATTAATTTGTTTATAAATACACGAAATAAAATTAAGTCGAATAATTTATAAACGTTTTAATATCTGTATGGTGTGTATTGTCAATTTATAAAAATATTAAATTAAATATAAATTTCAATCACAGTTTCTATTATTTTAATTCATCAATATTATATTTGTTTATTTGGATTATATATTCAAAGTGTTTTTATATGATAATAAAACTTATATTTTTTTTATGTGTTACATGAGTGAATGAATGTTAGTTCCAAAACTCCAGGGAGTATTATACGTACACACCGTCAACTATTCCACATATATTTTTTTTATTTCCATTTACTTTTTTTTTTCCACGTCGTGCACAAACACCAGACCGTGCTGCCGAGGCGACTCTGTATATATCGCTTTGTGTTAAAACGCGAGTGTGTTCTCTCTCATGACACGCACACATTTCACAGTGTGCGAGAGTGTTACATGTGTGTGTCGATGATGTGATGATGTATCGTGCTTGAAAGCATTTTTTTTTATATCCGTGTATGTATGTGTTTTATTTCACTGTGCGTGTTTATTCCTCTTCACTTCATTCAATTAAGAGAATGAAGCTCGTCGACATTCAATAGTAATTGTTGTCACTGAGCATAAATATATATATATATATATATGTATTCTTTTTATTATTAAATATTAAAAAAGAAATTTTTGTGATTAAAAGTACAAATATTAGTGTTTTTATAATCTAAACGCATCATTTTTAATTGAATATTATAAATAAATTGATATGAATAAAAATATAGTGAGTGTGTGAATAAATTAATCGGCGATTTAAGTGAATAAGTAAAAAAGAAAATGTATAAATGAAAAATACTTGTTTTATATTTTTTTTTTTATTCATTTAAGAGGTTTGTTTCGAAAACTCGCCACGAGATGGTGGAAGTTGATGACGTGATTCAGTGAACGTTTCCCGATATCCGGGGCTAGTTCTCTTTGCTTCCCGCGCATCTGTCTTTATATATACATATAAATACATGGCAGACATATCCATATATATTATATGTATGAATATATGTATAGTGGTGTAGCGTTATTTTATATGTCTGTGTATATTTGGTGTCTTTATTCATCTTCTTGTGATGTGCCGCATGTGCGCAAAAGCCATCGCGCAACGTAGAAACACAGAAAGAACATCTCAAGGCTCGTTCTCTCACACATATGCATATAAAATACAATACATGCATAGCTGTTGGATATATGTTTATGTTCCTTCTTCATCTATAGGATTATACACATTGGACAAAGGGATATATAACGTGAAACCAACCACGAGGATACAAACTCTCAACACACACGATGTAGGATTAATTTTGTCGCGTTGTCTGTCGTCATTATTTTTAGGTATGAGATAATTAAATAATTGAAATAAAAATAATGGAATTTAATAGATGAATTAAGCTGTGATTATTCATTTTATGATGGATTATATGAATATATAATTTTATTTATTTATTTATGTGTATAGGTGATATTTTTTTATAGATATTGGACTTTTATATATTTTTGCTCGACCACGTTCCAGTTATTTTGTTTGCTTCAGGCTCTTAGAAATTTATCTCCAAAGCATGCTAAATTCATGAGACACTTTCGCCTCTCTTATTCCCTCACTCTTTTTCCTCTTCCTCAAACACACAACTTGAAACTCGTTTCAGTCCGTTCCATGTCTTCATTTCATGCCAATTAATTCAACACTCAATTGACGTCTACAATTTTATTCGTGTACATAATTACGCTTTTCGATTATTTATTAATCCATGTGCGAGTATTTGATTCTCAGGCTTCCCGTTTTGTTTTTATCATTCACATATTTTTTTTTTATTTTATATTATTATTACATATATACACGTGCCTATATTATAGATGTAAAAAGTGGGCGAATGATAATTTATATCTCATGGAAATTGCTGACGGGATTAACTGTGCGGTGGAATTCCATTTTTTTTTTTCTATTTATATTATGAATATTATTATATACCCATGAATATAATATATTACTGAATCAATGAAACGTGCATCTGTGATTGCGGAATGATTTTATATGTATCATTCATATTGAAGATAACACATATATTATATAGCAGTATTTATTATTATACATATGCTGACGGAAATTTTTTTTTTCTTTTTCACTGTATTTCTTTTTGAGGAGTGGCAAAGCGTCGATATAGCTATATATGTACTAGCTATATAGCTGTTACTATCTACATTCTGTGGTGATGTCTTGGGAAAACTCTTACGTATTCATAAATATATATACATGTATCTGTATGTTTAGATATGTATATGCAGGATAAATTAAATTTGTAGGGAATTATATACGATGTTCAAAGTGGATATATTCGACGAATCTCAACTCTAGTTTCTCATTTTTGAAATGGATTCCAAACATGGATGCTCCTCATGTTACGCGGTTGCTCTTGACGATGTCGAAGATGACTTTGATTCAGTCAAGAGATAATAAAGTGTTTTATGTAAATAGATATTGTCGGCGCATCGGCGTGTACTAGATACTTATTATTTTTTTTTTTGCTGTTTATTATTGTTTCATTTCGTTTGGAAAATTTATATTCTATTGCATTACAGAATATGTATGTATATATTGGTATATATATAATAGTTATATATCAACTTGAATGGATTTTTGTCATGCAAATAAGTTTTAATTACTCTTGACACAGAATCCATTAAAATTAAATTATAATTTAATAATTGAAAAAAAAAACAAATTGTTATTTTTTTTTTTTAGTTAATTGCTAAATTTAAAATTTTATCTATTCAGTTTTAGTTGGTTTATTAACGAGTAAAATATTGTTTGAAGTTTCAACAACTTTTAAATTACATTGTTGAAAATAAATTAAATATATTTTTTTATATTTTTTCTTTTCTCTATCGAATATTTAAATTTAAAGTATTGATTATAAAGACATTAAGAATATTAGAAATAAAAAAAGATTTTAATATTAAATTGATTATATGGAATTTCTCAATTGGTGTAATAAATTCTTCGGTACTAATTGATTTTAGTGATTATATTTTAATGAATAATCTGATAGAAATTAATCAATTGTATTTAAAACAGTTATATTCATTTACACAGCAACGAATGTGAATTTAAATTACCAAATAATATACATTATCAAATGAATTTTCTGACTGATAAATAGTCGACGATAATTAACATTAAATAGCAAAAGAAAACAGTGATATTTTGTGTTTACAAAACCATTGATTAATAATTATTTTTGTGTTGATGGCCAGTCGTTCGTTCCGGTACGAAAGTCGTTGGCCCGGAAAGGTACGTGCTGAAAGAGACACGGTCTGATGGTGTTCGTGGCAAACGCGTGTTCATTCTGGTACAATTCAGGCCTTTTGCTACAACTCTCCCTCCAACATTTAATTTTTATATATACACGATCATTTTTCATTAATTCATCCCTCCCTTTTATTTCGTCCCGTGCTTACAAGCAACACATAAATCTTATTTCTACTGATATATAAATAATATAATTTAAAAGCTGAATTTATAAATGAAGGGCACACTTTGATATGACACAATCGCAATCGTTTAGCGGCATTCTATACGCTCTGTTGGTTATCTTGATTGTCCCGGAAATATCTCATCTGCAATAATTGTCCTTTAATTTATATAAACACTCATGAAATTATCATCTCTTTATTCAATAATCATTGTTCGTTTGTATATTAATATAATTTTTTTTGTATTTATGTTTGTATATTTTGCAACAATATTTTTGTTTTAAGATATATTAATGTTCAAAATTAAAGTGCATCCGGGTAAGCACAATGACGAATATAATCATTTCTCTTCATGTCCAGGTGTTCACCACACAGTCTTTAACCAATATATATGAATTCAGGCCAGTTCTATATTGGCACCAGCTGCTCTTACTTCCTCTTCACGCTCAATGTTCTTAATATTTTTTTTTCCTTTATTTTTTTCATTGTAAAATTTTAAGAAATAGTTTTCCAACAAGTTATTTAGTATATTTGTCTGACACATTTGAATGTTAATACGTATAAATTTAAAATTTAAATTTAGTAATACACTGAGAACCAATTTGTTAATGTGAAATTTTAACGGTTTTATTATATTTACGTATTTTTGAAATTTATTATTTTATTCATGTTTGGGAATTTATTTTATTTTGTTAAACGAATGAATTAAGTATTTCTTTATTTTATCTCTATTTATTTCTACATAGCAGTTGATTTATTAAATTTTTCAATCATTAGTTTGAATAAAAAATTTAATGAAATAACGATGATATCAATTGTTTGAAATCAGACAATTTAATTCTGTTTTTCGTTATTTAAATTCACAATATGTTATTGCATATTTGTGACGCTCAATATATCCTGATCACGTGTTAAATGAACATATATATAAAAGTATCCTAGTCTTGCTTGATGCGTGTCAACTCATTGCAGCGGAAGCGACTTTACGTAACAGTCTGTCTTGTCATGTTAGTAATACAGTCTTGCAATGAGATCTGGACTTACTTTAAAGGTCACGTAATTATTTAATAATTCAAAATGTCAGTTGCTTAAAATTTCTTCGATAAATCATCCATACATATATATTTTTTTTTTTTTTATTTATTATTGTTATTGATAAATATTTGTTCGAAACGATAACAGCCAACCTTTGATAGTTGTGATAAGTAATTTTCCTTAAGGAAAAAATAATCGTTATCAACTATAGAATATAGGTGAAGTGTGAAAGATTCTATGAGTGATAGTATGAAATAATAAAAATAAAAAACTATTAACCTCTAAGTGTAATGAGCTTCATACAATGTGTTCATTAGTGATACAATAAATTATACTCATAAGTTCGAAAGCACATGACAGTAACTATGCAATTAAAATATGTCATGCTGACTGCCATTGTAAAACTTTGTTGTGAGAAACTTATTATTTCACTTTATCGCTACACACACGAATATGTATGTATATATATACATACAAGAAGCCATAAATATATTTTCCAATATATATCACTTATTGAATATTGAACTCAATGTCGCTAAAGTTCATGACATCATTATCATTAATATTTATATTCCCATAAATAAATTTTTTATTAAAAGACAAACTATTTTATATTAATAAATCAATAAAAAATAATTTATTTTGGGCCAAGTGTCGACACCATTGTGTGAGATATCTCAATTCAAAGCAATTGAAATTAATTTCATAAATTCATATCCAATTTCCCATTTTAATCAATTCTCACTGCGGAATTATAAATAACTAAATATGAAATAACAAAAACGGAAATGATGAAATAACTATCTTGAAATTTCCGCAATTAATGCAGAAACATCGAGGTGAAGAAAAAAAAAAAAAGTATTTGAGAAGTGTATACGTGTCTCTGCACACACAAATGGAATAAGGAATTTTCGGTATCCCTTGCATGCGACGCCACTGATAGTTGTTCCACAGCAAGGGCAGCCCCTGGCTGTATAAACGGGGGTATAAGAGGGGGAAAGCAATGCCTCAGTAAGCGCCAAACGCTCGAACCGGCGACGCGAGTTTTGTCCACTGTTCTTCGTATTAAAATAAAAAGAAAACGTACTTTATACTTCTTTATAAAATCAGTGTTTTTGTGATTACAGTGAATAAATACGTGTATTTTATATCAAATTTATTTTACAAATTATAAACTTATATTTATACATATAAATATATATACATAAATTCCTAATTATTTATGGTTGAAATGTGAGAAATAATAATTCAACATATTATTCAGTGTGAATATAAAAATATAATATTCATATAAAATAATTTTAATTATTTCGTAATTTTGGACATTTTTTCAAATTCCATTGCTTTTTCTCACTCATTTCCAATTCTCAAAATTACTTATACATATATGTATATATATATTTTTTTCTACTGTTCAACTTCCTCTTAGTGCAAGCCTGTGACTGATCCGTGAAATTGGATTACCGCGTGGGACAAAGGATACATCCAGTGCGCGCCTACAGATATGAAATGGTATATATATACATATATTTAATACATATACTCCAATATACGAAGAGGTGAGAGGAAAGGAGAGTAGCCACGAAGCCGCGTACGAAGTATTATAGCAATTTGGCGTTAAGTGCGGTGCCGCGATGGGCGCATTAGCGAAGAACGTTCGTCGATCGTGTTTTATCGGTTACCAGTATGCTTTTTTTTTTTTTTTTTTCTTCTTTCATTCGCTTTCTTTCTGTAGTTCGTTCCATCGTTTATTAACTGGCACTCCTCTCGTGTTCACTCTTTCTCTGTTTTTTCCATCTACCTCCTCACTCGCTTTATTCTCTCACTGCGATCGATGCCTCGTCGTCGTGCCGGCAAAGCCGCTCCTGCGCCTATAGTCAGACACGCACACTACTTTGAGAGAAGCGCTTGTATAAAACCCCTTCGAATTGCCGCACGGACTATACGAATATATAGCGTTATTAACCGCGTAACGGCCACGAGACCGTATCGCTACTTACCACTACAACTTGCTCGTTTATTCTCAAAATTAATATTTTTAGTATTTTATTATAATAGGATGGATTATTTGTATAGTATTTTTATCTGTTCATAACGCGTTTTATTGTTACTGTTTATTTTCGTTTATTGTGGAATTATTATTTGAAATTATTTTGAGAGGGGTTGATTTATTTTTTGTATTTGAAGTTTTTTGGTTTTGACAGCTCGAAATTTAAACAAATAAATTTCAATTCATTGATGGGGTTCATTCAATTTATGTGTGTTTTGTGCGATTACACAATACGAGGTCGATTCGATGAAGAATAAAAATAAATTAATTTTTTTTTTATTCATATACTGCACGTGCTGCATGTCTGTGCAAAGGGGATATTTATTTGTTTCACATGATCATAGTGCACTCTTGAAAGATTAATAGCAAAAAGTATTTTTTATTTTTTCTTATTCATTTAATTTTTCTTCTCATTGAGTTTGAAACAATTTTTTTCAACACTTTAAAATTTTATTTCTCATATTTATTCAAATGGTTTATTGATTTTTATTAAATTTTTTCAAGATGTAATAATATTCTGCATTTATAAATTAATTTACTATTCATTATAACAAGCCTATCATATTTATCATATCAGTACTGTCAATTTTTTTATTTTTATACAATGTTATTTCACAGTGTGGAATGTTGTGTATACTCAAATGATAGTTTAGAAGATAATCAAAAACGCGAGAGTATAGATTACTGTAGGTTATCTATTATATGAGTCTTTCTTTTTACTAACAACTCTTTCGTCTTTATTTATTTATTTTTTTTTTATTCATTCTTTCACTTTTGCTCCGCCTCCGTTTCCTCCTGTCTCTCCTTTGTTCTTTTTTTTTTCTTTTCTCAATCTCTTCTTCTCCCTTGATGTACGTACGAAGAAGTGAGAGTATTATATAGTCCAATCCTTCTTACGTTTAACGGTAGAGAACTTTTATAAGATTATATATCTTAGCACGTGCGTGGAGTCACTATCAACAATACGTCTGCTTTAATAAAGAAAGACATAGTAATCGCAATCGAAAAATACTACATTTTATCAACACTCAGGTTTACTTGTAGAAATCAATTATATATTTATTGTTAAGTTGCATTTGTGCTCTTGATTGTTATAACTTTCTTTCATTTTTTGAATTATATATTAAAGTTTAAACTGAATTGATTTTTATAATTGTGAAACATTAAGCGCGAGATTTTTTTTTTTTAGTTTTTATTTGAATTAATTGCCACTTGGTCTTTAATGTCTGGGTATGAATGGATTTTTTTTTCATTGTTGAAAATGCAATATCCTGCTTTGTTGCAATATTTTTGGGTAGGAAACAATGGAACAATTGATTGCGAAGCCACGTTCTATTTGTTTTTAATCTTCAGTATTTTTTGGGGCCTGCTTGTTTATATCAACTTTGGTTTTTTTTTTCTTCTTTTTACGTAGGAAAATTTTCGTCAATGAAAAAGAAAAGATATTGTAATGTAAAATTTGAAATTTTTAAAGTTTGTCGTATATAGTTGTGAGATATAATTTAAACTCTGTGGTTTTATCACACACTTGGGAGAGATTTTTACCCTCGTTCAACTTTTCCTATCGCATTTTGCACTCAACTCACCAGCGATCGAATCACGCTTTGCTGTAGTTCACAAAACTTTTCTCTACATATTCTAGATGCCAAGTACGGACAATAGAAATACTGAGTATACATTAAAAAAAAAAATGGAAAAAAAAATGTTAGAGAGAAATAGTAAAAAAAATTGTTGATCAATTTTATTTTTATATTTACTTATTTTATAATTCATTGATTTTATTTCTCATTTTCGACATTTTTGAAAATTGCTTGCTTCATTCTGGTAACTATATTTGAAAGCATTCCAGAATTTCCGGTCATTGAGACTTTAATCGTTTCAGCCAATCTTCACTCAGGTTTCTCTTGAGTCTTCACAAATCACTAAAAGGGACTGTTCTATTGTTTTCTTACTTACTAAATAGATTTATGACCACTATGCCATTACAAAAGATCATTATCTTTATTTCTCATAATGTATTCAGCAATCAGAAAATTTACCCATTTGTTCTTGAGACGAAAAATAAACAAAAAAATTTTTATTATGATTAAAATCAAAGAATAAAAAGACGAAAAAAAAAATATATATAATAAATTGTTTTTGAAATATTGAATGGCAATGACATGTCCCTCATTCGTGTGTGTCCTCGTTCTGATTTCATGATTTTATTTTTAAATTATACAGTTGAGAATAACAAATTGAAATTGCATGCGTTTGTAATGCAAAAAAAAATTTTTAAAATATATAAACAAAAAAAAAATCATTTATTAGTTCACCGTGTCTAGTGAGCAAAACACGATAAAGCCAATTATAGAAGAAAATAATTTATCGATAAGTCAACAATTACATCATTCATTCGTTAAAAAAAAAAAACAATTTATATTTCTCATCGTTGAAACACAACATGGGGGAATGTTTTATAATGATTCAGACACATGCTCCCTGAATACAATGTATAATCATCGTAATATAAATTATGTCAATTGTTTTTCATCAATTAAAAAAAAAAAAATATTGATAAAGCAATAAAAATATAATTAAATCCATTGGAATGTAACTAATACATTTGTCATTGGGAGTTTTATTATTATGTATTATACTTACTTATATACATTTCTTATCAGTTACAAAAAAATATATTACATTTTGATTGGTTCAAATATCAACATTATATATCAATGTAACTTTGTTAATGATAATCAGCGATAGATAGAATTTTCTCATACTCATTAGCCCATATAAATTTTCTTGTGTTTTAATTTTAAATGTGATATCACTAGTAGTTAATCGAGGATGTCATCGCGATAATTTAATGCAATTAATCTTATTAATCTATAATATCATTTAGATGTGATTAAGCTTTAGTGTATGTGTCTTATAATAATCATCTCATATTTCCTCCTTTATAATTTCTCTAGATATATAATTAATATATATATTTACGTGCAATTTTAAATTGTATTAAATAAATAAAATTCCATAGGAATTTATTATTTAACTTTTATCATTATATATTTAATATTTATTTTTTTTTAACATTTATTTTTAATATTATAGTTTATTGTAATATTTAATATATTTATTTATTTATTTATTATTATTATTGGTGATGATATGATAAGGATTTTTAAAAATGATTATTAAAATTATATATATATGGTGGAAATGAGAGGGAAAAAAAATAAATGAAAAATAAAATAATGTTGACAATTTGTTGGTGCTTCTGTTACTGTAATAACAGTAGTGTACTTATGAGGGAAAAAAAAGTGCCAGATGTTGAGAGTATAAGAGTGAGAAAAAAAAAAGAAAAAGAAAATTCCAGTGAGGATGAGGAGAAAATATAACGAAAGGAGGGAATCCATTGAAAGTGTCTGCTTGTTCGGTCTTGAGCTTTTTGAAGAATTCTTTTCAAATGTGTGAAAAGACCTTGCTGTGGACGAACCCACTGAAATTGGCTCAGAAATCCTATAGTTTATGATTTTTTTTTTTTTTTTCTTCAACTTTTCATCGTGTGATAAGACAAGTATTTTTCTTGATATACAGTTTTATATTCGTGTTTATCGTGATATTTTTTTGTTCAATGGGAAAAATATATAATGCGAATGTCGGGATTATTTTTATGTGGGAGAAATCACATATGAAATTCAATATTCAACGTTTTTTTATTATCCATTGTGTGCAGAACCTTGTGGACGTAA
>JAQQBR010000002.1:9795408-9809061 GCA_030347285.1 Microctonus hyperodae
TACATCAGAATTAATTATTTTTAAATTACGACTTTACTAGTAGAAGTAAAAACTAATTCCATAAGCTATAAATTTATGATAAAACCTACAAGAAAAGTCTTTTCTACTTTATCCAAGAGTAATTATTAATATTCTTAAATTATTTTATCTAATATTTAACATCTTGAATTACTTGAATTTCCAATCTTATATACACTTACATATATATTTGAATGAAAGATATTTACATGTGTGAATAGCATATTATCTTGTCTTATTTATGCATCAATCTATGAAGATAATATTGTGTATTATTTATATGTATTATATTCTAGGTTTGTAAAATATATGAAAGTGGTAAAAGAGTGAGAATCTAGAAAATAATGTTGACCCTAATTCTCTTTCTACCACGAGGCCACGTCGTATATGGCGTCAGAACTAAAAAGGCCTAAAGCTTAACAGGTTACGCAGACAGAAATTCAATAAAGCCGTAAATCTTTGGCTGAACGCAAGGAGTTAGTGTCGCACGTGTCATGGGATTCATCGTATATATCTAATGACGTATAAAGGATATATATGTATCTGTATATCTACGTCATATATAGAGAGAAAAAAAAAACGCGGTAGGAAGGATTTAATGTGGGTTGAGAAAAAAAAATGGAAAAGTATTTGACAAAGTTTGTGATCGTAGCATCAACCAGTATAAAACCAATTTCAAATGTCAAATCTATTCACGTACTCAGTTGGATATATGTACATTATAAAAATAAATATAAAACCGCGAAGAATATTTTTATATAATGTATATTCATAAAAAAAATAAAATGATGCAGTGTAGACGATCGATTGATAACAATTTGTCATCTCAACACTTTAATATTTTGTATCTAAATAAATATTATTGATGATTAAAAATAATATTTTTTATTATTTTTTCCATGTTCTGATTTTCACATTTATTAATATTTCTACTCTGAACCAATAATTAATGTAGCATATATCTGCTTTTACTTTTATTAATTTTAAATAATCCAATTTTAAAGAGAAATTGGTATAGGACAAAGACACAAGTAATATTATCGTACGGACAATTTTATTACCTAATTTTATTGTTATATTATTATCTTAACGTACATTTTCTAAACTACAAATATAATATTAGAACGGCCATTAAAAGAAAATTAAAATACTACATAAATATATAATTGCATAATTATTTCTTTCAAAATATAAAAATGAAAAATAAAATTATTTCCCACTGAGACTTGATTAAGACATAGCTTTCGTGAAGTGCCATCAAACCAAAGTTTGTGCAGTCAAGAGTAATCATCTCAAAACCAAAGATACCAAGGGTTTATTTTACCCTCGTTACGTCACTGGTTTTCATACAACTATATACTCAACTCTCAATTGAGCAGTTCGGGGGGTTGCTAGGATACACTCTACGGTCAAACTCCTGAGTGTTCGCTCTCCAAATGTACCAGGAAAAGATGCAATTTCTAGCAGTTATCTCTATTTGCACAAACAACTACATATGCAGTATAATTTATTATATTATATATTTTTATCATTGTTTATTGGATTAAAAATAAATACGTATATGTATTATTATATTTCTATAAATCATTCAGATATTCCCTCAATTATTTATTTGATCCCCTGAAACTTAGACGTGGCAGTATATTCTAATTCGTGGCGTAATTATCACACCATCATCAGAGATATACCAATAAGGAATGACTAGTTAAGGAGGAATTAATATTAGCTCTTGTGCATTTAAGTTGGGGAAGTGATATTGAATAATTTCTAATGCAGATATCTGTTGCACTAATTCAGCAATCAGTTTGTAGTTAATTGATGTAAACCCGAGAAATGCTAATCTCAAAATTAATTTCAAAATTAAATACTTAAAATAATTCTTACATATTTTAAAATAAAAAATTTTTTTTTTTAGATATTTAAATTTGTTCCATTGTTTCAATTAATTTTTAAGACAAATAAAATATTACTTTAACATATATAAATTTATTTCAACTCTATAAACTCGATGGAAACGATAAATAATTATATACTAAATTGAAAATATTAAAAAAAGTTTGATAAAAAAAATTGTACAATTATTGTTATTGAAGTTTAATTAACTTCCCTATAGTGTATGAATTGCTATTTTAACTACACAAATTTCATAAAGACACAAATATATATCTTAAATAGAATAAAACAAGCTGGTAGAAATTAAGATTTTACTAGTCAGAATATTAAATTCGACGAACGGCAAAGATTAAAAAAAAACCCCAGACAATCTACCATATGTCTTTTATTTCTTTATCCCAAAGTTGTGTATTTTTTTTTTTATTACCATTTTTTTTCCTCTTATTTTACTTGCTCTTTTCATATAGTATTTTCTCATAAACGTGCTCGAGGCAGCTTGTTCGAGGACGAAATGGCTGGGTCTTAAAATCGTTCGTTTTGAATACCAGAGTTAACACCCATATAAATACACAACGAACAGCAGGTAGTATAATTTTTCCATTAACAATTCCCGGGGCCTTTCCAAATAAATATATATTTATATTCAAAATGCCAAGTGAGACCATTCAAAATCCATTGTCGAACTATACGTAGAATAGTCTATGATGAATCCGAATGATTTGTGATGTGAAATATAAGCTTTATTACGACAGAATTACCTGAGTGTATATTTATTGGTATACTTGGAACTAAATAATATCTCCTAAAACAATTTTGATAATTTCATTGAGGGACAATTGCTAATAGTAATAATTTTAATACTGAAATACATTCAAGTTTATAAATATATAAATATGAAATTTATATAATAGAGGTAGGATCTTTATTTAATAAAGCACTCAATAATTGGCCAGGCGAATCGAATTAAGGTAGGAGAAATTGCAACGCGGTAAAATCAAAGATTGGATTGATGATGACAGAAAGAAATTGTGTAGAAAAATAGGAGAAAAAAAAATGGTGAAATATATGGGTAAAGTGATGGAAAAGACGACAGTGAGAAACGACAAGTGATGGAAGAGATGTGCTGGGGATAGAGATAGATAGTCATGTGGTTTACCTTGAAAATATATGTATATATATATATATATATATAGAAAGAGAAAAAATAATAAGAAAAATGAGAATAGACTTACTGGGGAGGAAGAAGCGACTGAGAAGAAGAAGAAAAAGATAGTAATTATGATGAAAAAGAAGAATTATGCACAAACAAATAATATTTTTAATTAGAAATAATCAACTTTAATATATATACTGCTATATACATATATATATATATATACTACTACTACTAAATATACATCGTGATAATGATATTATTAAAATTTACGTGGTTAAAAAATTTCCTCGTTTTCAATTTTTTGCATTTTATTTTACGTCGCTGAATTTTCTTTGAGGTACTCTGAACAAAGGACACAAAAGAAAACAAAAAGCTTACACCACACAGATTTTTCTTGTAATTTTGCTGCTATAAGACCTTGATAAAAACACCCAAATGAGAAATAATCATGGACAGGGTGGTGTAGATTGCCGAGCGTTATGATTGAACAAAGAATAAAAACAAAAAGAAAATAAAAACGAGAATGAGATGTGGAAGTAGAGAATGGGGACAAGGAAAATAAATCCGACATATAAAAAAAAAAAAAAGTAAATATGAGATAAAGGGATAGTCAAGAATATATAAAAGAGATGTACACAAGGATGTTTGAGAATATATTCAGTAAATAGCTTACACTTTAGTTGGACAACGACTAATATGAAAACAAGTATTATTTTTTTCATCCTTATATTTTTATACAGAGTCCTATACCTTAAATACATATATATAGATACCTCTTAATGTACGTATAGCAATAATCAGACAAAAAGAGTTGATAATTAGCCGAATTCAAGACAATAAAAATAAAATGTAAATAAAAGAAAAATAAAATGAATAAAATATACCAAAATTCACTTATATAAAACCTAACAAATATTACAATCATTTTCAATAATAAATATCATCATTTCCCTCGACATAAACTCTATACATAAATATATATATAAAAATTTAAATATTCCATTATAAACTCCCAATAAAAATTAAAAATACCTTTCAATCTAAAAACAAATAATATATATTAAAATTAAATTTTGCTGCAATTCATATAAAAAAAATACTAATTGTTCCGGGCATTAACTACAGATTATTATACATAAAACCGGATATCACATAAATAAAATATAAACACACACACATATACATATATTTATATGTAAATGTGTGCATTATACATATGTATACACGTCATAAAGCGCACAATGCTACTTAAAATTATCCAACTGTGTATATGTTCTTCATTTCCCCACTTCACTATATACTGTTGCCAGGGCTCGTGTCGGTAAAACATGACAATAATACAATATGAGACTACATGACGTAGCCCACAGAATATAATGTAACATGCCCTGACAGAGCTCCCTCAAATCATTCCTCATTCAGTGAGCAATCCAGGCTTGGCATACATGAGTACAAACAAGACATCCCTACAATATATATACGTACGACGCGAAGTGAAACAAGAAAGGAAATATAAGAGAGGCAAACTCTTGTTCTTTGAGTGTATACAAGTGGAAATGGGATAAAGCTGGCATTATATTTATATATAATATATATATCTAGAGTTATCTGAATTATAGCGAATGAGAAGAAGAGGAATGACGTGAAATACGAAAGAGAACATGGTGGCAACGATTGTTAACAATTCGATTGGTTTAATTGAATGGAAGAGAAGATAGAAATGTGTAAACGTTTATAGCATTGCTATATTTTATAAAATAAATGTATGTGGTAGAGAGAATGTATAAAAAAAAAAATAAAAGAGAAATGATGGATGAGAATTAAAAAAGATGAGAGTAAATATAAAATGCTGTATATACTTTCTCAATGTGAAAAACGAAGATGAAAGATTGGTATAAATAAGGCTGCATGGTTAAAGCATGACAGAGACGATTGTATTTATTTATATGTATATTTCTGCGGTCGAGAGTCATTTTAGTATAATGCAGCTTGGGTTTGTATATTGTGTGCAGGTTTTTAGTGATGAACCAACTTATATAATTCATGATTTAAAGCTCATGTATTTTTTTATGTACATTAATTGATATATTTTTATTTTCTTTTCTCTAAAAAAAATATTAAATACGTATATTGCGGTAATAATTAATTAGCGACAAATTGTGTATGATGTTATAATTGATTATATAATATATGCATTGCTAAAAGTCAATAATATAAAATTAATTATTCAGATAATTTTTTTTTATTTTGTTTGATTGGAAAATGTCATTTATTCATATGCACAATTATGAATGTATTATTGCAAATATAATGGTTATGTAATGGAATTATTATTGTTATTATTTTTGTTTGTAGTGTCACGCAGATCTTTGGACTTGTATTCAACTATTCCCCACGCTCTTATCCGTCTAATCATCACTTGAAAAATCATTGGTGCATCGAATATATAATTTCTTATGTTTATACTCATGGACATTGTATATACAATTGTATGTAAAAATAATTGGTGATGGGGAAAATTGTATTGAATAATGGAAAAGAACAAAAGGTCAAATTACCATCCAAACAATATGTAGTTATATGTTTATATAATTTTTTTTTTTTTATAATGTTTATAATGGGTTATGATACAATTCATCGTTGTCACTATAATCCCAGTGATGGAATAAATAACAAGTAAAAAAGAATTAAAAATAAAATGGGGATTATTGATAAATAATATAAAGGTTTGTTGGTTTTAACACTTTATATTATTAAACTACATGTTGTAATTTTTTATAATTATTTTATTTTTCTCAATTTTATTCTTCACAGCTCTCTCATCATTATAAAGTGACCTTCGTGTTTATAGTCGTCAGTATAGAGAGGCAAAAAGTGCAATAGAGCGGTGAGAAAATGGCAAAGAGAGAAAAAAAAGTAATAAACTTTGTGGAATTCGATTTTTTCAAGTCTGTAAAGCAATAAAATGACCGAAACTTTGGATCCTACACCAAATATCATTCCACTTGTCATATATTAATTCCCTGAAATCTTCATAAGCATTACTAATTCAGTTGTGCAATCCAGTAAAGGACACTTCAGTAATTAAATTTCTAATTGTTCTACATTACACTCCTTTATTACTCAATATAGCATCTATTTATTAAACTGCTTACTCATACACACATGTACATCAGACATAAAATTGAATCATAAAATTAAAAAAAAGAAAAAACATTTACGAGAGCATATAATAAAGAAATTTCGTTGCCACCTCTTGATTGTACTCGCTTCAATTCATGAATATGTACGCATATAAACATATATATCTATAGATATAAAATAAAATATAACGATCGAGTAATATTTCCGAGACAAAATGGATGTAGATACGTTTGTACATGTGAAAGCGTTAACGACCATGCAGTAGACCCATGTCGAGCTGAACTTAATCTTTCTGAAAGTAATAAAGTGGAATCCGAGATGGCTCGACGATTTCAAGTGAGGGATCGTAAATTCTGTGCTATTTCCCCATTCCCCGACCCTTCTATCCCTTATATATATATAATACAATGCTGCTGATGGGTTACCACAACCGCACAACTGCCGGGTGACCGTTTTCTCAACCCCCTTATACAATTTACTCACTCCCCCAATTCCAATCCTATTGGCCAACTCTGGCCACACTTCAAGTCTTTTGAGCTGTTTGCTTCCTATAGATGTATATCTATCTATACATATCATACATGTATAATACATATATGTACGTATATATGTATGTATGTATATAAATACGTAACAAATATATAAATCTATTTCTCCATCACCCTTTTTCTTATTTTTTACATATACTTTCTCCTCATATCTTTTCAGAAGAGAGGTTAACCTTCCAAATATACATAATGGGAATTATATACTTGTGTTAGCCATGTGGGACCTTTATCTTTGAATGTATGTATTCACGAATGAACAATTGCCAACAATCACGAATGCTTCATCATTATTTTTCATCCAACTCGACAACAAATAGTTTATGTCGTTTATATAGAATTATAGACGCCATTTTAATTGATATATATATATATATGTTTGTGGGTATTCAATTGTGTATTTATTATTCAATAGTTGGCTATGAGTAAATGAAATAATTTTTGTACATACCTACAGTTATGCGGGATTCTGTGTAGTATTCATCACATATATAACTTTGTTTTATAATTGAGTATTTTCATTGTGTTGGAAAAAAAATTCTATTCATCCTTTGCTATATTGTCTGCTTAATGTTTGGACACTGTACGATGATTATTTTAAGGAGAATGTATTGTCAATTGTTGTTAATTATCACATCACACATTGAATATAGATTAGCAAATTTGTTAGTTATTTATAGAATGCACTTAGGACACTCAGTTTTATGTATATTGTATATATTTGAAGGAACAAGTAATAATTAAACATGGCTTATAGAAAATTGACACACTAGCGCCAACTATCGGCGTGTTTGTCACTATGTTGGACTACTCGAATGGTAATATTCTGTTACTTATCATGTAAATATAAATTTATTAAAATATTAAAGAATAGAAAAATTAATTAATAGTTATTGATATTGATAAAGTTTTTTATCTTTCCTTAATATTTTGGATGAAATATATATAATATTTATTGTGAAAGAAGTAATATTGGAATTTTTGTGGGTACTTAGTTGTGATTTTGACTCGAATATATCCATACCGGAACTCAATGCACAGGATACGCTGGTAGATTTTCATCATGGCCTCTTTCTGATCACGTTTACTTGGACGAGGACGTTTTGTCACGTTTTGAGGTAAGATATTTACTTGTTTTGAATATTTCTATGTGAGTGAATTCGGTGAAAGTGAACAAAAATGATGCAGAATATCTGGATTAAGTTATTAAACATAATGTGTTGGATATGTGATGAGTTATAAGCAGATAATATATGAAAAAAGCCGGTTCAATTGACCACATTGCCACATGCTTTATCGTCATATATTTTCCATTCAATATACATACTTGTTTTTAATGTGAACCAAACAATTATTTAAATAAATATAAATGAATCGAAAGTAATTTTTCACATTAAAAATTTTTTTACATGATTTTAAACATTTAAAAACGAATTTCTGAAATTATATTTGAGGTTAAAGCCGTGATAAATGTAGATGGTTTTCTTTATTGTTAATGGTTAATCAACTCATGATTATTAATGATATATATTTGCTTGTTTATTATTTAGATAAAAAATGGCCGAAGTTGAACAATATGATGATATTGTTCTTTCAACTGCTGGAGCTGAATCAGCTCCATTAGCACTTTCTGCTGAGCTCCCTGAAATCAAGCTCTTCGGAAGGTGGAATTGTGACGATGTCCAAGTGAGTGACATGTCATTGCAGGACTACATCGCAGTCAAGGAAAAGAATGCGAAGTATTTGCCACACTCTGCAGGTCGTTATGCGGCCAAAAGATTCCGCAAAGCCCAATGTCCAATCGTTGAGCGATTAACAAATTCTTTAATGATGCACGGCAGAAATAATGGCAAAAAATTAATGGCTGTCAGAATTGTCAAGCATGCTTTTGAAATAATTCACTTGTTAGCTGGAGAAAATCCACTACAGGTAATGAAAATTAATTTTGTTATTTTGTTATTTAAAATATTTCTATGAATTTTATTGTAAATTATATTTGATGTTGATCAGCCGTGAATTAATTGAATATTTAATTATTTTATTTTTAGGTTTTGGTGACGGCAATCATTAACTCTGGACCTCGGGAGGATTCGACACGTATTGGTCGAGCTGGTACTGTACGTCGTCAAGCTGTTGATGTTTCTCCATTACGTCGTGTTAACCAAGCAATTTGGTTGTTGTGCACTGGAGCTCGTGAAGCAGCGTTCCGCAATATTAAAACAATTGCTGAATGTTTGGCTGATGAGCTCATCAATGCAGCGAAAGGTTCATCTAACTCGTACGCGATCAAGAAAAAAGATGAGTTGGAACGAGTTGCTAAATCTAACAGATAAACATGTTTCGCAACGAAAAAAAAAAAATAAATAAAACACTTTAAGTAAAAAATCCATTATTCTATTTCAGTTTTTCTTTCTATATAAATTATTAATTAATATATCGAGATTAAAAACTACGAGTCGAAAATTTGTAAAAAATATTGTAGTTCGTGAATAATGGCAAAGCAAATTGTTGTGGTGCTTGATAACTCGTTTTGGAATAAATGTATTTCATCTAATAAGAATGAATAGAGTCAAATGGACGACAACGAATCAAAATGAATATCAAGAATAATAAATTTGAGTATTTGGCGTAGCAATATCCTCACAACATTTGTGATAATTTTGAAACTGAAATAATGTGCACGAATTATTACAAATCTCACAAACATTTGAAAATAATTATGCTCTACTTAATCTCTATGATTTTACAGCATTGATAGTATTTAGAAATATGACAATTTTTCTAAACATCCATACGATTAAAAAAATACTATCTTCATTGTGAACTTAAAAAATGAGAGAAGTAAATTTTATTATTAATTATATGAATATTGATTGAGAGTTTAAAATTTTTTAGGTTTGAGAATATATTTTAAAAATATTAAATTTTCTTTTGTCGGTAAAGCAGATATCTAATAAAATGGAGGATGTTTGTGGTATTGAAGTGTTCACTCTTGAGGGGTTTGTTCATTGCTGTGTAAAGAAATTATTTCTGAATTTCCCGAATTGAATTTATTGAAATGGCTGCTTCTCTCAAAAAGGTGATTATTTATATAATTACTCATTCAGTTATTCATATTTTCTCATGTTACATCGATGTAAAAGTGTGAAAGTTGCTGCTCTTGTGATTATACAACTTGACATAACCTCAATTTAATCATTTATTCATTCTTATATTCATTTCAAAACGTTAATTAAGTGTTGCAAAATATTTTACTTTTACAGACAACTTTTTTGAAGGGGCTGGCAGTTGTAAAATTACCACATCTTAAACTTGGTAATCTTTATACGAAACTTTTACGTGCACTAGCACAAATGCCAGAAAATTCAGCTTATCGAATTTATACAGAACAAATTGTGAAAGAACGTGCTGAAAAATTAAGAAGTGTAAAGGAACCTCATTATTTTAATTATTGATATACCACAAATAAATAACTCTTCAAATAACTAATGCATTAAAATTTATAATTGCAGAATGCTGATGTGCCTACACTCGAAAAAGAAATAGGTTGTGGTCAAGTTGAAGAATTAATTGTCCAAGCTGAAAATGAATTGTTATTGGCACGTAAAATGATTGTATGGAAACCGTGGGAACCACTTATAAGTCAAGAACCAGCAAATCAATGGACCTGGCCACCCCTCAAGTAATTTTAAATTAATTATATAAATTGTTAGTGAGAGCCTGTAAATTAATTCATATACTGTTTAAAACAAAACAGAAAAAAAAACACTAAATTCGAATTAAATGTGTTTATATAAATACTCCAGACGAATTATTTCAATCGATTATATATTTTAAAAAACATCCGTCTGAATATCTAACCGTGACAATGAAAAAAATTATTCGTTAATAAATGCAGCGAAAAAATTGAAATAAGAAAACGGAAAAAAATACGCAGTTACGTAGAATGAATATTTAACTTGGTTGTGTGCACCTAAATTGGTCTGGTCGACCTGTACATAACATACTAGTAGTAAAGGAGAAATAATGGTTGAAGATGAAGTGAGGAAACTAGCGATGAATTACTCGGCGTAGAAGAAAGACAGCTGGGATGAGTTTAACACGAACAAGTAGTGGGGATTGTAAAATGAAGAAAGAAAGAATAAAAAATAAATAGAGAAAGAGAGCAAGAGGGATATACTGTTGGTCGCGCGGCGATCCCCGTGTTCCTCTCCCGTGTCTCATGAAGAGAGTATTCGGTAGAACGCGCGCACATCGCTGCCGCACTTGCCTTTGAGGCATCGTCGTCGCTATATCGCGCGCGTGTTTCTCGTTTGAGGATGTAAACAAAGTTACAACCGTGCGTTCATGTTCACGCATGTTTTCCCTCGTCTTTCTCTTATCCTTTCTCTCTCAATCTACTTCTTTTCCTATGCCCCTTACTGTCTGTCTATCAGTTTGTTTGTCTGTTCTTCTTTCTCTCGCTTTCTGTGAGTATCAGAGCGCTCGTATAGCTTGAACGTTGTGTACCGCGCGGCAGGGATAGAGAGAGCGGCAATCACTGTGCGATCCATCGACGGCGCAAGGAGAGTTAGTTGATCGTTGAACGATGGTACGTGCATTTCGCGTCACGAGTTTCTCGCAAAAGCAGAAGTAAATCAAGGAATCATCAAAGCGACAGCACAATAACAACAGCGACAACAACCATATTAACTTAAACGTATTATTGTTATTTATCTGTTTGGTTTCATACAATAATCGATGAATTATTTATGACGGCCACTTGTGTTTTGATATTGTATTGTTAACGCGGGAAAATTTGTTTATAATTGTATTTACTAAACGCGCAAGATTATTTACTTTTTTTTTTCTTTGCTTTTCATTTACAGTTTTCTTTGTTGGACATTGTGCAATTGTATTTGTTGAGTTTTGTTATAACTTATGCATCATCTGGTGAAACTTTTGCCCGGCAAAGAGCAATAATGCCGTGGGTACAGTGAACTCCCTCTTTCTCGTTCGCCCTCTCGTGTTCGTTCGTCCGCTCCCCTGCGGCCGTTCGTTGTCGGTCTATCTGTGTCGGATTGAAATATCGGTGGCGCCGTGGGAAAGGGATCACCGGCACGCTGGAGGCTCCATTATCGGTAAGTGTCGATTTCGCTCGTGAAATTTCCGCTCAGCAATTTTATTTTTCATTTTTATATTTTGTGTGTTTTCATTATATTTATAAATTATGTTTATTTTCTGCATTCTTTAGTTTGATATCATATCAAATTATATTGCTGACAATGATGATAATAAAGTTTTGCAAGTCAAGCACGATTTTTTTTTTGCACAATCAGTTTTGTTAAGTGAAATTGTTGGCACTGAGTGTGTATTTTTTTTTTATTACAGTGCAGCATTTTTATATTTATATTGATCGTCAGCAATAAAAATTTGCTATTGAATTAATTTATTTGCCAACGGATATATATAAATTACAAAGCATAAATAAATGGAACATCAAATATTTGATGATTATAAATTATTATTTCCGTATTATGCTTACTATTAATTTTTAATTTCATTGAAATATTACATTACACTTTTTATATCCGTGCTAATTTAACGTATAAATAAACTCACCGGTTTCGCATTTATATCGAATAAATGATAACTTTCACCCGCGCATTAATGTTATGAAACCTTCACTTGTAATAATGTGAAAGTGTCATTGATTATTATGTATTCCTATAACATTATACATATTCAATTATATTATCCATATAAACTGATGAATAAATTATAAAAAAGAAACCGTTGATTAAAAAATTATCGATATTACATTTAAAAAAAATAAAAATAAATCAAAGTATAAAGATTTTATCAACAATGTCAAGCGTTATTTTTTTTTTTATTCAACAAAAGATAAAGATAAATAGCATCAGAGAAAGAGAGAGAATTAAAATAGGAAGAAAACGATACAAAGTCGGTATATCGTCGATTGCAAAGAGGCACGAGGTCTGGTTGAGACTTGAGGAATTCGCTCTACAGCCCTTCTTCTATACATAAACATTCTACACATATACATACATATATATGTATATGATTATCAGTATACATATTATGTTTATGTACATAAGGTTTATGCTGTTTGTCTGTGTGTTAGAACCGGGAAAATCTTGCGATCTTTCACTGTATTACCGCACAGTTGGTTTCTCCCTATGTGTGTATACATATATATATATACATATATATGTATATACGTACCACAATACCAAGGAGAGAATTATTCTAGCGATCATCAGCTTTCGGTCTGTCTATCCTTGGGGCGGCGGTTAGTGCCACGTTACCTGTGTGCAGAGCTCGTTAAGCTTTGACGATGATTAACGCGCCCAAGTCCATAAGGCCTCAAGTTCCTTTGATGCTTCAACTATTTATTTGTTTATTATGTACCCAGTACCCTTGGTCGCTCACACTGCAGATATACAGCTGGAGATGTAGGTGTTTTAAATTAGGGCATTTTTGTATGAGATTTTATATGTGTATATGTGAAATATAAAATGTGGACTTGTTCGTTTTAAGTTTAATGACATTTTGCTTAGTCATTCGGTACACAGGTGTCACAATTATTTTTGTATGTGGTGTGTGTGTGTGTGTGTGTATTTGAATATTTTTTAACATTGACAAAATCTCTTTAAGCGCTCTCTCTTGACTTCACACAAATGTCTATTGTATTATTTTTATATTTCTTCACACGGTTAAATTTCCTTTCCAGGATAGATATAAAATCGTTGGGTATTGTGAACTATTTTATTCTCTTTTTACATTTTTAAATTGTAAATTAAGTGGAAATAAATAGTCTAAAGGTGAAGATTGTATATTTTATAGATAAACTTATTCACACTTTTGTAGAATAATGCAAAATGAAATCGAGTGAAA
>JAQQBR010000002.1:9811399-9821994 GCA_030347285.1 Microctonus hyperodae
GGTATTTGAAATAAATATTATTTGATTTAATTGAATTTCGGGAATTTTCTATTAATATTCAGTAGAGTATAAGTGTAAATTTAGGTGATTTATAGTTGAATTTTTTTTATACATTACTTGAAAAAAAAAAGATAATGAAATAAAATTATAACTACTAATGATATAATTTTATTATTTCTTATCATTGAAAATTAATTTAAGAGTAAAATTATACTAGATTATAAATAATATCATAGTATTAAACAAAATTATACGATTAAAATAAATTATTAGATGCAAGAAATTCTCTGAAGAAATATCAATTGATTATTATTTCCAGTAACATGAAAATATTTTGCTATGAATGAAATTTTATCAACACAACTTTATCATACATTATTATAGTTAATTTAATTCATTCTACACATTCTTAACATTCGTTCTTACACTGCCTACTTCATTCATCTGTTGCAATTGAATTTTTTAAAATTCTTAATACTGCAGTTTGTGCTGGTATATAACCATATAATCATCTTTCAATTGTAGAAACAATATAAAAATATATCCAGATTCTTATCTACTATTTACAAACAACAGTTGGTCAATCTTCATCATATACATACCTATAATAAGTGTACATACATACCCTAAAAAAAAATTTTTTTTATATACAAGAATTAAATAAATATATATTTTATTTCAAATATATAAAATTTAATTCAATCTGAATCTTCAATTCAATTAAATTAATTTAATTTACTTTACTATTTTTTTTTTTTCAATGTGTTGTACATATATATTCACACATATGTACATGTATATTGGGCAAATACATGATACTGTCGCTCTTCGTTAGGTACTCATAAGCAATTACGGATTTTCTTGTACGCCACACTGCGTGCGTTCACATTTCTCCCTTATTCTCATTCGTATATAAATTCTTTTTGTTTTCTTCATGTTTTCATGCAAGCACACATACCCTCAGGTATTTATGAATATTCACTATATACATATACATGTGTATGTACGAATGTATATTTTATTTATCTGAGCGTGCGCATATTTTTGCTGAATCTCTCACGGTCAGTTGACGTCTGTCACGTTGTTCGCAAACACCTCAGTTTTTTTTTCCTTCTTCGAAGAGAGAAAAAGACAGGTTAAATGTGTTATGGTTTCACGATCATATCTTTCGCCGATTTATGTCCCATGCGCGTCCCATAAACTTCATCTCCAAATTAAAAATTTAATTGCTGTTGAAGTTATACATGTATACGAAAAGAAAAAAGAAAGATAGTGTTTTCAAGAATATTAAATTACTTTGTTAATCTTAATAAAGATGATATACGAAAGGAAAAATTAATTAATTTAAGTTTATTTTTTTATTATAGAAGTTATGAAATTTTGTGATAGTTGAGGTTTTTATATTTCAAATTATAGTTAGTTAGTTTGGGATTTTTATAGATATGTGACTCTTCTCGAATCCTTTATATTTTTTCCCCTCTCTGCACTATTTTTGCTCTCAATACTCTACTTCCCCTCTTTTTGCGGCCGACTTTGCATTAGAAGTATTTGCATTCGCTCTCGATTGTGGGGAAAACTGCAGAAAATCCACAATAGGTACAGCCGACCCACTCACACTCTGTATGAGATGGCCTTCCCCTTTACAGATTTATAATGCCACCAATCAGCTCTATAATCGGTGTTTTTTTCTCCTGACATAGATTAACCCAATGAGGCTAATATTTTTCTTTCGAAAAATACTACGCTCTGTCAGGGCAGACTTTTGTCTTCACCACTCGTTCGACCGGTACCAATTCAAATCATATCTAGTACGATATATTAATTTATATAAGTGAAATAAATTCTGTAATAGCAATTTATTTTCATGACAAAAAAATATTGAAATCATACGAAATTTATAACTGTATATTGAGACAAGTGGTTTGGCTAAAAATATAATATCCAAATGTGTTTTTATATATTTTTTTTTGTAATGATTCACACTATTATATACCCATCGTAATGAGATTCATTATCGCGATAAAATAAACATGACGCAATGAAAAGTAATTGAGATGATGTATTTATTTTATATATTCTAGTATATCAAAGTATAGTACAATTTTAATGCTCATATTTATTTAAATATTATATCTATTCATTCATTTATTTGTTTATATTCATATACATAACTGCATTTATGTATGTATATAATAACATATGAAGATGAAATTGCTTGTCGCCACGCTGTCTGTATTCGTTTCTCGCAGGTAGCCAAGTATTCGCTGGTATTCGCTTCTTTTAACCATGAAGGAACTCGCATGTCCGCATACGGAATTCTTGACCGCGATTGTATATCTTAACATTGCATGTCTCAGTTTAAATTAAAACAAAAAAATAAAAGAAAATTATACATCTAGAATATTGAATGAAAATAATTGACAAAAGAATTTAAAAAAAAAATATACTATTCTATTTAATTCACATCTGGTATTTTTACCTTTGAAATATTTTCTATCATTTAACTTTTAGATTACACATGTATGTAGGTATATAGGAATAAATATATATAATTATAAGCACTTGAGTAAATTGTGTGCGATGTTGGTTTATTTAGTTTGGTAGATGAGTAAAAGTGATAAATCATTGGATAAGGCGTGGACGCGATTGGCGCTTGCATTTCATTTGAAAGGAAAAAAAAATTGAAATTAAAATAAAAAAATTCATGTCTCTTTACGACATACGTAAACGAGGATTTATTCATCGGCGGTATCTATAACTCAAGCGGTGCGCGAAGCACCAAGGTAGGTTGAGATGCGATATAGAATGGTATTTACCTAATTGCGCAAAGACGCATGACTGTACTGGCAGTGTAAATTCTTGAGCGTTATCATCAACCGTGTCACATACATGTACACACCTTGGCCTTATTTTCCTATCCCTTTTATATACTTTATACCGACTATTTCACGTACGCAAAGTATTACTTGGATATACATCGTCCACACACCATATGGTAATACGTCGAACGGAAATGAGTATTTTTTTTATTATTTTATATTTTTATTTATTTTTTTTTTTTTAAGATTGCAATCCCAACAACGCATCGTCGTTCGCGCGTTCAGATTCTTTTTTTTTTTAACTTGTTTTTCCTCCTGGTGGTGAAATGTATGTGTGTGTGTGTGTGTGTGTCTGTGTATATTTGTTCGTTTCGCTCTTATTATTCTGTATAGTTTCTTTATAGTGAAAATAAGCGCTTGAGATTGTCTAGAATATTCGTGATACAGCGATGATTATAGTTATAAATTATTGGGAAGAAGACGACGATTATTTAATATTTGAGTCAGGCTAATTTGTATGTATAATATACTTTATTCGAATTTATTAATGTCGTATCATTAATCAAAGATTATGACGAATGCTAAATTTCGAAGAAATTTAGCTATAGAGGATTATCTCAATTTTTTTTTTTGATTCATATTATTTTATAGGTCGTATATTTAATGTATTATTCATGTTATATATCGAAAATTAATGTATGTGTGTGAATATAACTGGTTGAGTTTTGGTTTTTATTAATTGAAGAAATTATTGCCTTGTTAACCTTTAGTTGTGACTTAAATTAATAATAATTTTTTTTCACTTATGCTAAAGAAATCTGAAAGAAATAAATTAAATTTTCATATTACACCATTGGGATAATTATTAAAGTTTGATGAAACAAATGGATAAATAATTAAGAATAAACAAAAATTATTACAATTAATTAATTATCAATAATCATATTTTTTTTATTTAGTTTTCACAAACTGATTAAAAAATATTCAGAGCAACCGCTTTCTCGTAAAATTATATACAAACATGCAACCAATACTTGAAAAATGGTTCAACTTAAATCATTATTTATGATTTAATGGACTCTCATCAAGATATATATCCAGTATTAATAAATATAAACTATATAAAGGGGAATTTTTTTTAGTAGCTTTCAAAATTCCATCATAATGCTACAGGATTTTCGAGATGCGAATGAGTAAAAGATAAATACATAATAAATACAAAAGTATATCATAATAAAACACAAAAAAAAAAATATCAGGAGCTTACAAATAGAATAAATCGCCTGACATTTGCTATAACCTGACAGGCCTTGGATTAAGGTGTTTATTAAGTCGAGAGAATGCATAATTCAAAGCCCCAATTTTAAACAGAAACGGATTCAACAAGTGAAAAAAATTAATAATCATTAATATATATCTCCATACTTGAATGCATATCTTAATTTTATCAACTGGTTTGTTGCGAAAGTTGGATGAACTATTATTTAATAATTCTTCTTTTACATTTGCCATTTATTTTTATTTATTTTTTTTGTGAATTAAAATTCTTACTTTTCATTCTCTCCTTTTTGCTTCTGAATTGATTATTCATTTATCAATATTTATAATATCTATAAAGTGTAAATAAACGATAGCATGAACGTGAAACTAGACAGGATGTGAGCGCACAACAATCTCAAAGTTATTAGGAAGCTGGTTGCAATATTGGCTTTTATACAAGTAAACTCCAATATAGACCAGCAATAGACAGCGACTTTTGATCAGTTATCCAAGTTTATATCCCTGCTGATATCTTAGCAACTTGCTTGTTACCATTTTTTTTTAGTAAGAGAACATTGCAGGAATGAATAGACGCTCAGCAATCCTAGGATATTATCATGAGATAGCAATCTTTGTGATTATACCCAGCAGCTATAGAATTATTGTTACGAGCTAAGACACAACACGAAATTTGATTCTTACTAGGACATTCACCCTCATTTTTATTTCATTTACTTTTAGTCTTAACTAATTTAATTTTCCCACAAAGATTTACTGTGCAATTAACTAAACACTACAACATTTATTATCACTGAGGTAATTTAATTTCGAAGATAATGTATAAATAAATTAAATACGATATTATTTATTTCAACACGAAATTAAATTTATTGAATAAATTGAAAAATCTTTCATAACAATTTCTTCATGGTCATTATATTATTATTAATATTAATAAAATATCACTGTATTATTATTGCTTGTACAATAATTTTGTGTTGCAATTCTTCAAGTGACAAAAAAAAAATTAATAAATATCACCTGTCAGTAAATGATACAAGTTTATATTATTGATATGCTCTAAAGATTATCAGGATTTTTATCATGAATTTTGTAATGTACAAGGAAATATTTGCCTCACCTCGATTACCGTTACTATCACTGAAACATTACATTTTACTCCACCTTTCTCCACTACTTTGGTTAACGGCAGTTTTGCTTTTGTATGTAATGTACACAATTTAATATACCTTGCCAATCTATCGAAATAGAAAGTCCCCTGGTAAATCGATTGCAATATGTGAAATTCCACAACTCGAATCGATCTTACAAGTTAAAACAGTCTTAATGGGGAAATAAAATATGTCGATTTAATGATGCTATTGAGAAATAAGTTTATTATTATTTTTTTTTCTTTTTTTTTTACATGCATGCATGCACATACATGTTGGGAATCATGTGTAGAGAAGCGATTTGGAAAGGCTGTAACAATTTCATGATGGGTTGCAGAAAAGTTTGATGAGATATTAGATAAAGATTAGATTTATTATTAAAAGCTCGAGCGTGGTTTATGGCAAACAAAAGAATATAATAATAAACGAGAAAAATAATATATACAAAATTAAAAATTTTCATGATGATCATGTTTTAATATTTAATCAGTTTTGTTGTTAAATATAAATTTTTACAATTTTCATGCAAACAAATTTAAGTAATAAAAATTAATATAAATAAAAAAATTACAAGTTGAAACAGACTTGATTATTTTAAATCAATTCATTTTATAATGAATTATAAATATTATTATCAATCTTTCTCTCTAAAAAATTAATATTAATTATTTATTAATTATCAACTATCGAATAATAATTAACAATTTTTACACTCTTTACATCAATAATTTCAACCCAATAATTAATATTAAATCATAAAAATTTTCCATATCATCACATTTTTAAAATCTTCATCACTTAAACTTTTACCCAAAGTTTCTTTACTAAATTATTGCCCAACTAAAAATCGAACGAGTACTAATATATTTTCGTATTCCAGTAGCATTGATAAATCGCGCAGTTGAAACAATCGCAAAACAATGATGAAAATAAAGAAAACACACAGATAAAAGAACAGTTTTCGTATTAAAGCGTCAAAGATTAACGATATTTATTTATATCTATATTTATTTGCATGATAATACACTAAAGAGCAATTTCGATGATGCACTTATCCGTCTAGTATACGTGCCCTTACGCGTCTATCTTTCTAATACACTAATGGTAAATCGTTATCGGTAAATGTGAACTCTCTGCTGTTGAAAGTGTTGTACACATGCAGTTGTGTAGCCACTATTATACGAGGAGTTTTATCGCTGTATGCAAACGTTTGAACGTGCGTAAATAGCCAAAGGGTTAAGTTATACATAGTGAAGCAATGCATGTATATATGTATACTTATTATTATATATACTTATAATATATACTAGATATACATACTTACATTATTCTCTCTTCCTTCTTTAACTTGTCTATGGCTGCGTACAGTGGGATATTGCACTAATCGTAAACACGAATCTTGTTTTGTGTATACGTGTGTTTGATGCTTACACATATGTGCTTCTAGCTATTTATTCGCTTTGTATATAACAACTAGTATCTTTCGTTTAACATAAATGTTCAACGTAAACCATCAATAATTAATCAGTTGTATTAATTTCTTTATTATTGAATGAGAAAAATTTTTTTAATTATTCTTCTATTTTATTTCGAACTTGACTTTCACAATTTTTTATTAATTATTCTATTTATAATGAAATTTTATACACTCAGAGAAACTTGTGGTCATGGTAGTTGGAGAAAAAATATTGCAGTATTGAATTTATAATTTATATTATTAATTTAATTATCGATAGTGTTTATTAATATGAATTGGTTACAATAACGACGATTAATTTGTCGTTAGTTTTATAATTTTATTCAGTTTAATTAATTATTATTCAACATGAATTTTGATAAATATCCAATGTTAACTATTGAACAGACACAGTGGTAATTATATTTATTATTTATGTATGTTTATAAATATACATAAATAATAAATATAATTACTATCGTGCTCGTTCATTAGTCAACTCTTTAAACAGACAGTTTACTCTTGAAGAGTTAATTATTATAACTGAGTGAATAATTATCCTGCCACTTTGTGGTATTATATAAAAATATTTGTTACACACTCGTAAAAAAATATATATATATATATATTCTAAACGTTAAACAAATAATTATCACTTGTATATAATTAACGTGAATAAATTTAACTTCACAAACGCGAAAATATTTGAACAAAAATTATTTTAATAATATTTCATAAAATATAATTGTAAATATTTTCATATATAAATATACAATAATTTTATATTGTTAAATCCTTTACATTGTGAACGTGTAAAAATTTACCCACGCCCCGCTATTGTTATTTACAATATACACATACGTATATATTCATATACATATTTTGCTTTCTCATTCGTTTATAACGTGCAATGCGCGCGTTAGTACTTTTTCTTCAGTACATATATGAATGTGGCATACCAATTGCTCTTACGCACATATAACTATGTGTATATGGTTATATACCTTCAACTCATACTTACCTAAAACATGAAACGATGGTATTTTCTTATACAGAGAAGAGCGCTTTTTATTTTTTTTTTATTCACTTATTTTTATTTTTTATTTTTATTCTTTCACATATGTACACCTTATTTCCAAGCAGTTCTGCTCGAGTTTTCAACCAGGTTACACAGCCCTCATGTACATATATACTTATATATTTACAAGCGCATTCCACAGAATATTATTTTATAAGCAGTAAATATTTTATTTTTTAAATACAAGATGAATAATTCTTATTATAAATACCTACTGGATTTAAATACATATTTCTTTATATTTATATATTCAGGATATATGTTTATTAAAGGATAATATAAAGAGTGAGTTACTATTATAGTATTGAATAGTCACTTGCCACGCACTCGTTTTTGCAAGTGAAGCTAATGAACTTCATATGCACTTGAGAGTATAGAAGATATTATTTACACGCGTACCAATGTGTGCCAGAGAAAGCATAATCGTCGAACGATGACTTTAAAAGAGCATCTTGAGAGTTGGTTTAACACAAAAACATCATGGATATATATATACATACAGGTATATACTTGTATAAAGTGCATCAGGTTATGATGAATCAGAATGATGATGAGTTGAAAGTGACTTTCAATAAATAAATAATTGTCTTTTATTCTTTTAATTTTACCTTTATCGTATCAAATTATTTTTTCAATGTCATATGCATAGTTATAGGTATTTATATTTTTAAATATGAATATAGTTGTGTATTTATTTTTAAATATATATGTACTTAATTATTAACGAAAGACACGAATGTAAAACATGCGATAGATTATTTGTGCTTCATTCAAACTTGATGTTTAAAAATGTCATGTGATGTATTTATTCTCGATAAGAATATGCCACTTGGAAATTCTATTTATTATTTATTGTATCATCGGATATATGTACAAATATATGTATAGATATAAATTGTGAATATAGTAAGGTGTGAGCGGGATTTAACTCAGTGGATGCGGATAATAAATACAAACATTAATACACTTGGATTGCGATGTGTGGCACCTGCAAAGCAATTCCTCTCCATATACTCGACCTTCTCCCCACTCACCATCAAGGAATGCGATGGTGCTTCGCAGTATTAACTCGCTATATAGCATGCATATGTATATGTGCCTATACTCTCTTTGTGTGTCTTATTCTTATCTCTCACTACTATATTTTGCTCTTGCTATTGCTCTTGCGAAATGAGGACTCCATGAAAGAACCATCAGTATAACTCATGAAAGTGAACGAGTACATATACGATGGCTGCGGCATCTCATAACTATTTTTTTTTTTTTTATATATTATCATCTAGTCTAATATTTTAATACATGGAAATAATGCACATTTTAATCGAGGGTTTGATGGTGAGAATTAAAATTCTATTTAATTTAAAAAAAATTTATTTCACAATTTTTATTCTATGACACTTGAAGATTTTTTTATTTTTCATGTTGTTTGGAAAATTTTTCCTGCTGGAAATTATAAGTGTATTTTTTATGATACGCGTGTGTGTGTGTGTGTGTGTTAGTTATACTGATGAACAGTGTAGCGAATGTTAATAGAGAAATTTATGAGACTATACACGTGCTTCGTTTACAACTTGAGACGTTTAAAAAAAGTATAATAAGCGCATTAAACATCGAAACTTAAAAATTTTGGCTCGATGGGTGATGTATATGTGTAGACAATAGATACAGTATTTACATGATTATAAATGTTGATATGTACGAATTTTAATTGGTGGAAATTTAATGAATATATAAAGAAGATTGTGAGGGAATGAATGAATATGAATCGAAACAAATTATTGAGGATTAATTAAATAGGATATTTTTTATAATAGTAGGTATAATGATAGTTGAGTTTGTGTGACAATTATACAAATGCAGCCATGACACTGAAAGGAAAGCGCTGCTAAGGACGTTAAACGGTCATTGACCTAAACTTTAAAGGTCACAAGTCGATAATCCGGTCAATAATCTCTTTGGATAATTATCTATTTGTGGAATAATTGCGTAACTAATGCGAGGGAGTGCAATACAGTGGACACCTGCTTTGTGGTGAATCAAAGTCTAGACTAATGGAATTATAAATAACAGATTTAAGAGAGAGGAAAAGAAATAAAAAATTTTTTTTTTCTTCAATTGCAAATTTTTGTTTATATATATCGCAATGCAATATTAATAAATATTGATATAAATTTATTATAAAATAGAGAAAATTTGAATATTTAAAAATATAATTTCAGTAACAGGATTATAAATATTTTAATAGATGAATATTATTCATAATAAAATTTTCTTGGACAATCAAATGTGATAATAAATTTCATTTCATGTACATGTGTATATGTATAAGTATATATATATATTGATGGTACGGGTTATAAAGTCTATGGACTATTCGCCTGCGGTCCTTGCGCTCATTCGCGTGGAATGCAGCTGGAGGGGCCTCGCGCGCGCATTGCAGAAGGAACAAAGCGAAAGTAAGTCGCGATCTCGCGGTTCGCCTTTTGCTTCCTATCCCTTTGCTTTTTTTTTTTTTTCTTTTACTATTTCTTATTTATTTTATTCGTATTTTCCTCCTTCTTCTCTTTCTCTTCTACTTCATCCTCTTCGATATAATCGATATATCCACTTATATTATACATACCAACACCAATTGACCATCATAGATCTCAATGGCGGTGCGACTCATAAATCCTAGTAGGAATCCATTGCATGCGATTTAAACTACAATGTAAGCAATAGGATATATGCATTGGATGAAGAGATTTTATGGTATTTTATAATGAGGGAATTTAATTATTTTGTTTTATTATTATTTGTGATATTAATTT
>JAQQBR010000002.1:9833653-9847102 GCA_030347285.1 Microctonus hyperodae
ATTTATAGAATAATTTAGAAAATATCTCAATATATTTTTTGAATTTTTATTTATTAAATCAGAATTATTTTTTTATGGATTTTAAATTATATTTTTAATAATAAATATAATCCACAGAGGTTTATAATATTTATTTGTAGAATAATTTAGAAAATATTTCAATATATTTTTTGAATTTTTATTTACTAAACCAAAATCATTTTTTTCACGAATTATAAATAATATTAATTACAATAGTAAAAATAATCCTTAAACATTTATAATTTTACTATAAATACATCTAAAACAGGTGAAAATATATAAATATAAATAAAAATAAATTTTTTTGTTTATTAAAATTTTCATCAGATATTTCTATTGAAAATGATATTTGATTCCAATAAACATTTTCCCTTCGTTATTATTATTCCGATAATCACAAGTGTATCTGTTATCATTAAGTATACACATACACACATATATATAAATATATATATTCATTCTTCCTTACTAATCTTCGTCATGGAGCGATTCTGTCTGGAAGTAACGCCCATAACAGTCCATTTCCGCGTTCACGCCCGAGTACGTTAGAGAGAATCGCAATATATAGATACGCGTATGTATATATGCATTAAATATATGTATATGTATATGAAGAAAAAGAAAGAGGGATGTTTCATATATATATAAATGCTGTATACCGACCAAGTCTATCCAATTACTTGCTTATAGTCGGTTTTTGCTATTATATATATACACTGCATTTATATGTATATATCTATGTATATAATAGGTATATCGGAATTCTATGGACATCATGGTTGGTGGCATTGGTACTGCAGGTCCACGGCATTTACCGATGGCTCGTACTTGCAATATAAAGCGTACCAACCAGGTCTGCCGACACAGCTATGACTATGAACTCGAGCGTTTCTTCCTCTTCCTTGCATTCACGATTCTACTAATACAAAACAGGGTATCGTATAGGTACTATTCAGTTTGAACTTGAACGAGAGAACAGAATAATAAAGGAAGCAATAGAAGATTATATTCATTTTATCAATTATATAGAGTTTAAATTTTTATTGTGATATTTTTTGTAATTTTAATATTTTCATTTTTCATTTATTTTTTATAATTAATACATTTTATTTATTATTTTTAAATACATATTTATATAGATATATGTATGTATATATATAGTTACTTGTCATTTAATGGAATAAGTCATGGAATAATTGATTTATTATAAAATAATTAACAATTTTCCAAGACACTAAAATGCAATAGAATTAAAATCTCTTCTCTCGTGTATTGCGGTTAATATTATATAATTTTATGCCACATTTATTACTTGCCAGTGGTCCTAAATATATATACACATATATATATAGCATATGTTTATGTGTATTATGGTGATATGTTGGTGGTGGTATAAGAGTGCATCGGCCGAGACCGCACACAGATATTGCCTACGCGAGAGCGCATCCTAACGGCCACACATAGCCAAGACATCAACGCGATTTATGCATCTATATAGCAGCTACGGTTAAACTAATTGTAATTCCTGGCTCTTATTTCCCTTGCGAGTACAATTTCAATGCTGATATAAAGACACAACTCATATCAACGTAGCTTCGGCAGTATAGTTCATCAATTTGTTGTGTGTGTAGTTACATTAAAAATTTATTTTTCAAATCACTGCAGAAAACTTATGAATTATTCTTTATATCTTATTATTAATATATTATTTTTTACAACAATAATTATTATTATTATCAGCGTATATTTAATGTTTATATGTGTGAGAAAGGTATTTTAAGATGTTGGGTTATTTGATGACGGCATATCGTTTAGAAAGAGCGAGTTATAAAGAGGAAAAATGAGGACCCGGTGCGTTCTTGAGAAACAAGGAAGTGGGTATGTGTATATGCGCGTGTTATATGACTGTATGAGGAACATTACATACGTATATATATATGTATGTCTGATGGGATGTGCCAGCAAGCGCGAAAGTAAAGCTAGGTGAGTTCGGCTATAGAGGAAGGATGCCCGTTATGATGATTATCGTGTGCTGGCCCGACTTCGTATAGCTAACTTCACCGGCATCAGAAGCCACGTTATATGTACTCTCTTTCTCGTTCTCTTATTTTCTTATCCTCATTCAACTGTAATTTTCATGTATGACTACGATAACACTCGGGGATTTCCTCGTAATACGAGTAATTCATTTGAATAATTTTCTAATATTTTTTTTTTAATAGTATATTTATTTATTTTCTCTGATTATTCCACAATCACAAACCGCTGATGTGTTTAATAATTAAAGAACTGCAGATTTGTTCATTCAGGATTTTAATATGTGTAGTATTTATTTTATTTGTTTATTTATTTAGTTGAGGCGTTTATCTAGAGTTTAGGTGAATAGATTTTTTCTGGTATACATATATGTTTAATATGTATGTACTTTAATTTTTTGATGATATTTTGTTTTGTTTTCTGTTGTAAAGAGCCGTGAGAAAATTGTGATTCTGTCTTGACGACTCGTCGCAAAATCTTTCTATATATACTTATATACATACCACATGTACATGGACACGACTTGGCGGCTTTTCTGCAGTCTTCCGAACGAAATAAGTTTAACTGCAGCAGCGCGCCTCGAGGCGTTTCCTCGTTCTTGACTCTGCATTCCACGATATTACACCCGCATCGTTAAAACCCCTGCGGTGCTTGGTTCTCTGTATGAATATTACAGGTAAAACTATCTGGAAGTATTTAGTGCAAGTTAAAAAAATATTAAAAATCACTAAGGAATTAATAAAAATACATAAATACATATATTTTAAAAGGATATTAATCAAAATAATTAATTGAATGCAGTGAAGAAAATAAATTTTAATATTTATTAATCTGAAATATTGAATTTTATTTTTAAATAAAATCTGTAAATAAATCCAAGAAAATTTTTAATAATACAAATTTTTAATTTATATTTATTTTACAATTTTAAAAAATTAATTTGAGTGTGTATATACATATAGAGATTATGTCAGGATAATATAAAAATATAAGTGACGTGTATACAGGACTTGTGCAATTTTCATCATCGTATAGATATGTATAATATTTAATTGCGTTGCTTTTGTCACATGCGTAATTATCAACATGCATGTGAATTTATTGTATAAATATATTCTACATATTATATGATGTATATAAATGAAAAGAAGCATTGTGAAGTAACAAGTAAACATTGTCAAGTCATCTTTATATGACTGATTATATGAAAATATTTTTTTTTTCTAATTTATATAATTGTTTATAACCAATAGAATTGATTGGAAAAAGTATAGAGAAATAAAATAAATATTTATAGTTATTTTATTGAGGACATGGCTGAATATATCGAGTGTTATATTGGTGTTAGTGTCTCTTGTGTAAGTGTAGAGTGCAAGGGATGTTGAGAATGCACGGAATTTAGTATTGCCTAGCCTCCAACTTGAATGTAAACATATGTATGTGTATATAAATGCGTATATACACAAGTCTCGAAGCAACTCGGTACGACATGATCGTTGTACGTATCTCGTGTATATAACGATAATGTCAACGGCCTTGCAGTGTCTTTCGGACCCTACCTATGTTTGCCTGGTGCACATTAGTGCTAATTAGCGCCTTCCTATACGATGTTTGCGAGACGAGAAAGAGCAGTGGAGAAACAAAAAAAAAAAAAGGAGAGAGTCTCGTCTGCTTTTGCTTCTTCTTCATCGCGTCGTTACCTGTTGTGTTCGTGTATATGTAATGTGCGTGTGCATGTGTATCTCAGACAATCTCCCACTTAGTATCATCAGGCACGAAATTCACGATTTTCTATATACATTGTCATAATTATTTTCTACATACGAAATTATATGTTTGTATTACTTTTTATCATTTTAGTGTAGAAAAAGATGTTGTTTTATCTGAGAAATCAACTTCTGTTTCTACTGTGGATAATTTAAAGTACCAACACGTGTATAATGTGTATACATGTGTAGTAAAAATATTTACTAGATTTGAAAATAAATCGATAGGTGAATTATTTTTAATGCTATTTTTATTAGATTTTTAATTTATATAAAAATTTTATAGAGCATTTTGTTGAATTATTTATAGAAAATTGATCAGTAGGATCAATTGAATATCTGCATTTTTATTTTTATGATTGAAAGATAATATTTATAAAACACAATTTCTCAACATTACTGATTTTTTTTTTAGTGTTTAATATTTTTGTAAAAAAGGAAAATATTGATTTACGACTTTCGGCATACGATTCAATATAAACTTTCCCCTAATATAAAGTAATAAAAAAAAAAATTGGAGAAAGTTTACTTGGTAATTACAATTTTTTTCCTTCATCTTTATTTTCTCAATTTTTTATTTTAATTTATAAATTATATTTATGTACATATCTATATAACCAAGTCGATTTAAAAATCATAAAAGCCAATTAAATATCGATCTATGCCACAAGAATATATATATATCCATACAAAAAATAAAACAAAAAAATTAATAAATAAAATAAACATCAATTGATTTATAATTCATCATAAATATTTCTCAATAATATTTATTGATAATTCATATAAAACCCTGCACGTACATAAATACGATTTTATTTTTTATACATAAATATATTTATTTTGATATAAAAGTTTTCACCTTTGGAGTAAGAGCAACAGAAAGAATGAACGAGTTGAAGCCTGCTTGTTTACACCCATAAGGATACGCGGTGGCAACATCGACATTGCTGCAGGGTTGCGCGAGAGATAAACAAGAGATTGCAATCTGGATAATAGTAAATTGCGAGCCACCCTGAGCATCTCCATTCTATGTGTATAATATACTTATATGTGCACACGCTGTTGCAATGTATACATGTATATTGCAACATCTTATATACAATGTATATATATGAAGAATCTTCAAAACGATTATTATCCTTGGATGAAACGATTCTCTCTGTTGCTGTTGGTGAACTCACTCGTGTATATATATGTTTATGTATTGAAGTAGTGGAGAAAACGTGAACGGGAAAGATTGGTATTTTATACCTAACGCACGGGTGGATATAAAATTTCCCACGTTTGCAAACTTGTGCGTTACGTGCGCGTATCTGTTATGTGTATATCGCAAACTAACTGATATATGATTTTAAGGAATGAAATAAAAAGTGTCTTTACTTGTAATTTTTTTTTCCCCTGGCGTTGGAAAAAAAAATTATGATTTAATATTTGAAATAATATATTATATTCAGTATGAATTATTTTTATAAATTATTTTTGTGTCAAGGGCAATTTTACTTTCGCCAAATATATTTAACCAATCGCTCGATCGTATTTTTATTTATTATATATACAAACAGGTATTATATATGTTTACAAAAATTATACTTTCTATTTTTTTTTTTTTTTTTAATCTCTTCGGTGAATTTTAAGACGAATGTATAACCGTAATTTTTTATGTTTACAACTGCTAATAATATTCGTGTTTATAAATATCTGTATATTTTTCTTTTATACTAATATTTATTTCTTTTTTTTTTTTTTCGTTCTCTCAATTTTTTATTTCTCGTTTTTATTGAAATTTTGAAGAGTATAAATACTTATTGAAATAATAAAAATGAAATAAAATAGTGAATTAATAAAAATAATATAGGATGTAATTAATTTTGTCTGATATGACGAGATGGCATTGATGATGCGATTTACAGCGATGATTGGATACTGATGGCGGTTTATCCAATCTTATACAGTGTACATAGAGAGGGAGAGCTATCACAGTCTTTACTTCTCTTCGTTCTTTCACTGCCCACACTACTACTATCTGGCTACTATCGTGTATATCCAACTATCGCGTTTACTACGTACGTGACAGATTCAACGACGAGATTCTCCGTTCAGTTTCCTGGCCCGTAAATAATAACGCTCCTGGGAGATTTTCTCAGATGATTTGACCCGCAGCTAAGACCTATAAGAGTACATATATACATACATCTGTGTGTATAGGATTCTTCAATGCAAACGTAAACAACATCACTTTCAACCCTTCATTCTGCTTCATTCACTTTTTCTAAACATACCTGTCTCTATGCTCTATCAGAATTACAAATAAAAATCGAATGATTATTCATTTCATTTAATATATTAATGAAATACACTACAATTATTTATCTATTACGTATGTATATATTGTTAACAAATAAAGATATATCATGGATTAATAAACAAGTCGTTATTTATGATGCATATAATTTTTTAAATTTAATTTTCAATTTTTATTCATACATAAATTTTTTTTATTTCTTTTTTTTAATTTCCTCTTTCAACTTTTTAATTCTTATCTTTATCGAAATTTCGAAGAGTATAAATACTTATTGTAATAATAAAAATAAAATAAAATAGTGAATTAATAAAAATAATAAATTTTTTTTTTACTTTCTCAATCACTGATATTTTATTATTTCTAACATTTTTTATATTAGTTTTATTAATTTACGATTTAATTATTCTCACACATCGAGCTTATTTGATTTCACTTTACAATAAAATTTACTATACACTGGAATATTAAAGCTATAAAATTGTGTATAAAATTATAAAATCAATCTGAAAGATGAAATATATTTTTTTTAATTCATTGAATAATTTTCACAAGCAATGTTTAACTTTAACGTTGACGATAACGTGCATCACCGCGGATAGAAACAACGTCCGGCATGCGGCAAGAAACGAATCGCGGATCTAGTTGGAGGTTATTAGTCGGCTTGGAATGTTTTGATGGTGATGATGATCGAGGCCACCGGCCCCATTGATCGTCACGCGAGTATGCTCGTGACACGACGCACTCTGTCTTATGTATACATACCCATTACATACTTACATACATACACATATATAATTCACGTACATAAATATATGTGTAAATATATAGAAACGACTTTTGCGAAATCATTAATGTGACAAACGCCGCCATTGGCTTCTGATAATAGTTCATATGTATATCTCTACATTTCTCTCTTCCACTCTGTACCTTATACTCTTTCAGTTTATTACTGTGTATACATATATGTTTGCATATATATATGAATATATACATAAAGTATACGACAAAATAAATAATGAGAAAATGTCGTCTTGCCATTGGAAATATCGATGACTTATACAAATAATATTTCATCGACAAACATCATTTACATAAATCCTTGATGCGTGTTCTTCATATATTTAAATAAATACAATAATAATTACAATAAATAAATAAAACTAATCAAAGGTCATTAATCCTTTTATACTCATTGAAATAATAAAAATTCAGTGTAAATAATTTCCTCTTTGCTATTAGCAACTATTTCCGAGGAATAAAATGTTATGCACAAATAATAAATCATTAGAATGAAAGAAAAAAAAATTATTTATATGTATGTATGTATATGTATATAAGTAATATACAGATGAAAGTTATTAAATAGTTTAAGTTAAATATGTTGAGCGGCTAAAGGTTTGCAGTAGCCGACTTGTATATGCTTCAACCGACAATTAATCATTTTATGAAACAATTAAAGCGTTTTAATATTCAGGGTCTCGAAAGGATTGTGACTATATATAAATATACATATGTATATGGTGTATAGTATAATGCGCCTGAAGCGATTTCTTTTTCTGGCGAGCAGCCGGAGAGAGAAGAGAAAAATAAAAAAGGGTGAACGTTTATATGTGCGCGCATCAGGGTCTGGATCTATCAGGATAAAGCAACGAGTTACTTCTACATCACACATTAAATCTTTACAGTCGTAACTAATTCTTCCTCTTTTGCTTCTCCCCATTAAGACGTATATAAATTCCAATTTATTGGTTCAAGCATATTAATTATACGACGACGCGTTTGCCGCGTAATAACGCCGCGGGGTTACGTGCTACTATACAGCAGGTGCACTGTATTTAATGCTTATATTCTTTCGGTTTTCATAACACGATTTTACTCATCGTCGTATATCGAGACGAATGTATATGTATGTAGGTATAGGTTGTATGGATAATTATAATCGCAAATTTTCTCGTTTACTCTGTGTGTAACAATATAATTTAAATGAAAGTAATTAATTTGGGGATACAAATTAATAGACATTTGAATCAAGTTGTTGGAAATTAAATTTGTGGTTTTGTATTTATTAATGTTGTTATTCGTAAGCAGATTTGCATTTATGAATGTTGATGAAAGATTATTGTTGTTTGGTTTTGATTATTTTTAATTTCGTTTTTTTTTTTAGGTAAAATTAATTCTTGGTTGTAATGTATGGATTTTTTGTTTATTTGTTTTTATGAGAGGTTTTGGGATTTTTGATATTTAATTTGTGATAGTTGTGATGTTTATAAATATATTATTATTTGTATTAAAATTGATTGATTATTATTTTATTTATTTCATTATTTTCAATTTTTTTTTCCTTTTTAAAGTAAACTATTGGTTGATAAATAAATCTTTTATTTATATATTAAGAAACTTTTTTCAAATTAAATTCAAGCATTATAATGTTAATAAATATTATTAAATGCACAAAAATTTACATTCATAAATATAAACACAAGAATAATTATTGTTTTATTTATTTATTTTTTTATTATATTGATTTTATTATTTTTCTTTTATTCTTCTGTTTTTTTTTATGTTTATTTAAATAGTATTACTCGGACAAAAATTCCCATTTATAAATATTAACCCAAAAATAATTATTATTTGTTTATTCATTTATTTATTTTTTTATTATATTGCTTTTATTATTTTTCTTTTATTATTCTGTTTATTTATATATTTAAATATTATTCGCACAAAAATTCACATTCATAAATATAAACACATATTATATAATTAAACAAATAATTATTATTCAATTTATTTATTTCTTCATTACATTTATTTTACTATTTTCCTTTCATTATTTTTTTTTTTAACTATATTAATTCAAATATTACTACTCTTACAAAAATTCATTTTTATAAATACAACCACTATATGTATAATAATAATTATTATTCCATTGATTTAAATAATTATTTCAATTCAATTTTTGTTTTACCCATATATATTTTTATTTAAAAAAAAATTGTTGATAAATAAATTAATACAACTGAACATAAAGTATAAATAAATGGAGATGAAGAAGAAATACGAAACGCGCGCGCGACAAAGTGGCGGTAAATGATTAATTAAGGGATGCCTGAATGCGCAACGTGATTTACGTAGTTTAATCACGCACGCAAAAGGATATTTCTCTCACTCTTTTTTCTCAGTCTCTCCAACTCCCTTATTATACCTACACATACATACACCAATAGTCTCTCATCTCTTCAAACGTAAACATACACACAAACACATACAAATATACCAGGCGTGTCGATGTTCATCCGCGTGTCCGTGAGTTCACACGATGATATACACGGTGTCCTGATAAATTACCATCGCACTTGGCTTTTACGTTGTCTCCCAGCTCGTTACTGCAACTTTTACCCAGCCACACATCCATACACACATACATCTACACATATAACACACAGTACCATTAAAAAAAAAATTATAAATAGATTTTCGAATTAAAAAAAAAAAACATGACACTATGAAGTTATTCGATTCCTGACTAATTAAAGGGCGCACGGATATAGCATATACTCACCAATGGATAGTCTTTAACGAGAAAAATCATTTGAATCAAGTTATATATTCTCATTTCTCCTGCGTTTATTCATACATCTCTATACAACACTCACACAAACGCGTTTATATATTGTTTGGCTATTAAACGCGCGATATATAACTCGAGCGAGTGTTTCCTCTGGTTAAGCCTATAAGATAGTTCGATGTTTGTACACGTATGTGTAAAGGAGTATAGCAAACTGAATCAGAGAATGGATATATAGAAGCCTAGACGCGCGAGACCGGTAAACGAGGCATCCCAAGCGAGGGATCTCAGCGTCAATTAAGCAAGAGTTGCGAGACAGGCTTAGGACGTATACTCGCGCAATCTCCATTTACCTCCTTGTTCCATAGGAGATTTTTTTTTCTGTAGGGAAAAGAGAGAGAGAGAGGTAGAGAGGGTTGGAAAGAGAATCGCCGATTCGGGACCAGCCGAGAAATGTCCACTGCATCTTATTTTCTTGTTTTCTTTATATTATTCATTTCCTCTATGCTTTATCCTTTCCTTCCTATCGTTTTCTTTATCGGCTTTCTCTCTTTATTCTATTGCGATCTACAACAGTTGCTTCTGATGTTGGTGTGTATGTATATGTGTTTATGTGTACATATACTTGTTTAGAGTCATACAGATTCAAAGTATACCCAACAACGATCTACCAGCGATTTTCTCTTGATTTCAAAATGACGAGGGTAAAGAAGAGATTTATCGTCGTTGGTGGTCTTTGGCTCTTTCTCTACCTTCCATCACATCTAGACAGCCATCTTTCTTTATGTGTATGTATGTTTGATGTAAGTATGTATGTGTATATGTATGTGATATGTGTAATGTATGTGTACAGTGTGTGGCCGGAAATGATTTTCAATCTCTATCATCTTTGTGCGCAATCTCTTTATCTTTTATGGGTATTTTTTTTTTGTGGTATTCGCTGGTGGAGAGTGTTTAATTTTGTTTGAGGATGTTCAGCGAATTGACAGATAGGAGATGGAGACATTTTTATTTGGGGTTGTGTTTGTGGAATGTGGTTATTAGCTGAGGAAATAATTTTGTTTGAAGCTTTGAAAATAATTATTAATAAATTAATTTCGTTAGTTTTTTAACGATGGTTGATATTGACATTTATTTCAGTTTATGTTTTTGAAATTAGTGACAAACAATTATTTAATATTATTGTTTATTTTAGTTAATTAAATTCAAACGGATTTTTTATATTTATTTACAATTTTTATTTTTATTTTTTTTTTATCATTAATTTATTTATTTCAAAAATACGAAATTGATAAAGATATAATTGCAAATGATGAAAATATTAAGATTTAATAAGACACTAAATATTAATTAAAATATTATTTAATATTAATTAATAAATATATTTATTTACGTATTACAATATTTTTTTTTTTTATTATTTATTTGTAACTGAAGTTGAAATATTTGTTCACTTCAATGGTTGTTAAATTCTCGTAATAAATAAAGAATTAAATCCAATCTAAATGTCAAGTCGTCAACGCCCACTGCAATCAATTAATTAAATTATCATTATCTCTTTCATTAAAACATAACAATAGATTATTTCTTTATCGTATTGTTAAAAAAATTACCTCAATACAATTCTCTTCATAAATTGCAATAATTCATTCCTATCATTAACCACAATTCGTCATAGCACCATATAATATTACACACACACAACAAAAAAAAAATTCATAACTTATCCATGATTGAATTATTTCTTACATAAAAAATATTTTTATTTCTATATTAATAATATTTCATGCATCACAATAAATATTAATTATTTATCATTACAAAAGTTATTCATCAGATCAATAAACCACTCAAATAATAATAATACAATTTTATTCTTACTCTTTGACAACGTCATTGAGCTCGATGATTATACTTTTTATTAGCTACATCAGATTATATAACGAGTAAATAAAATACATTGAATTACCATTATTCTTTATAACCGAATGGAATATCCTGGAGTATATATTTGTCATTGTGATACGAGTAATAAACAAGAAAAAATCACTGTTTAATGAGAGACGTATGCGCGTGCTTGTGAAGATTCAGCTGTTGAGGTCCTTACACATTGCATCAGGTTACCTTCCTGGATTCATTCACTTTATAAAGTTAAAGTCAACTCTCTACGTCCATGCGCCGATGCACAGACGTGCTCGCACAGTACAGTCAATTCAAGAAATATATATACTTACTATATGTACATTCATGCACATATGTATTCTGATGTTATGTAGTGTATGAAATAGAGAACAGTTACTTCTGATTACTTGTGCACTTCTTCTTCTCATAAACACTACACTATTGCAATTTCACTTGCTTTTTTTTTTATTATTTTTTATTTTATTTATTTTAATCAACGCATTTACATGTAAATATGTATATAAAATATATTTTCTCTTGTTAATATATTTGTGTTAATGTGAGAATATTTAAAAATATATTTAATATAAATATACATAAAATGAATTGAATTTTTCCAATGGGTATAGTAATTTGATTTTTTAATTTTCATCGTGTCAATATTTTATTTATTATATCGCGTATATGGATCTAATTAAAACCCGTTATACAAGTATATATTCCATCATCACTCATCATTTATTTTGCGTTATCTTGCATGCTCAACATCCATAAAATTCATGCCAACATAAATTACGCTAAAATTCAAATTAATATTTTATATTATTTACACTCTCGTGATATTACATACCACGTATAAATAAGTAGAATTTTAATACAAAATTTTATCGATAAACGCCTTAGTATTTTTTTTTATAGTTTATTTCATAACATAGACAAACATGTAAATATATTTTTATTTATTGATTAAAGTAAATTACTATTAATCTATTTTGTATATTTATACTAGATGATTTTTGTGTATTTATTACTATGGGTGTATATATACATATACATATGAAGAATCGTCGAGTGAAAATATAAATAAGATGTGAGGGGCAAATAAAAATAAGAAACGAGTTCGCAGCTGGAAGCGATTGAACGCATCGACTTAGACATGGTGTCGGGTATACTGTAGTATAACTCCATATACATAATTTTTGCTGAACGTTAGTTCGTGTCTGTGGCTATGCCTTGAGGGGGATTCCAACTGGCCAAGATGTCCCCTAACCCCCGCGCTCGCCCCGTTAGAATTATATAGCGGTGTGGCGTGTATGTATACTCGGAGTTTGTGATAAAAATTTTCACGTGGACTTGACTGTTCTGTATAAGAAGAACGGTGCGGTGAATCGAAACTTGTGGAATATAGTTTCCACGTGCTATACTGGAGTCTTAGAAGCGCAATAAGCCCACGCTTAAAGTCTGAGTAATATGCCTGCAAGAGGAAAGACAAGAGTAGGCGTTAGATATCGACGATGGCGCCACGAGAATATTATAACTATGACCATCCACCTATTTTACTTATTTGTCTGATTATTTATATGAGATGTAAATATTACTTTAAGTTAATATGGATTTGGGAAAAGGCGAAATAATTTTAACTTGTTTTTATGAATTTGATATAGTTGATGGAATAATTGTTTATATTGTGTTTTTATTTGTTTAAGGGAATTTTTGGGTGAGGAATAATATTTAAATTAATATCATAAAAGAGAAAATTAAATTGATATATGAATGAAAAGTAATGATAGAAAAAAAGTTGATGAGAGTTTTTTTAATTAATAAATTAAAGATTTATTTTGAAGAAT